>JAADYK010001236.1:0-10307 GCA_023338225.1 Halophytophthora batemanensis | reverse complement strand
CAATGGGAGGCTCGTTCCCAGGCGACCTGTGATTGGTCCAAAAGGGATCAATCTGCATATTAGCCAATTAGAATAGGGTGCTTATACTATGGCGCCAGTAAGGGGCCAACTCGGGTCCCAGGCCCTATTCTAATTCAGAGTCCTTTTTACCTGCTTCCTCGCAAGTCTACGCTTCCTCAAGGCACTCTACAGTGTAAGCCTGTGACGGTGCTTCTAGCCCCGTTACAGCGATGGCCATCGATATGATCAAGTTCAACCGCGAACGGATTCGGTCCATGCGTCAGAGTCTGGCCGCCTTTGAAGATCTTCTCGATATCGTAAACGACTCGTACTCCCTCGTGAAAGTGTTTGAAGAGACTGACCGCCAAGACTGCTCAGTCATCCTTGAATACATCAACGGGCTCAAGGGCATCCAGAAGAAGTACCAACCGCTAATTGACGCGTTCTTCTTCGCGATAGATGGTTTCGTTGAACTGCACCACCATTTGCTTGACACGATCGAAGAGAATTCAGAGTAGATACTTCGCATCAGTGGGGCAAACCAAGCGAGGTTTGAACTGAAGGAGAGCATTTGTCTGAACGTGGTTCGTTTTTTGGTTGGCAAAATATACCGACCATCACCGCGACCATGAGCGATAAGCTAGTGTCAGCGTTGAGCAAGCTCACTGGAGCAACGGCTCCAGCATCCAGATTCGTTGGCGATGATCAGATGCACGAGATTGCTATGAGCTAAGGCCATCGCCCCAAGAGAACAATCGACGCGCAACGAACCACTCAGAACTACAGGAAAACCGATTATATTCATAGTGCTGAGGCAAACAAGCAAGAGAACAAGAGTAGCTGCCCCTGTCAATCTGTGTGTCCTCTGTTGTCCACTCACCCAACTGTTCGCTGTCGTCACCGATCCCAGCTGGTTGGTACCAGTATAGTCTCCAGGCGCACTCACTCACACGCACAATATCACCGTTTTCCGGCACCCCCTTCCCTCAAAAACACTCAACACAAGCGCCTAGAGACTACACCCACCGGAGCAGCAGGTACGCCGCACAGCCCTTTCAGGCCTGGTTACCGCTGCGAGCCTGGTTACCGCAGAACAGGCCGTACGAGCACCTCCACACAGACCCGGGGTACCGTTGGTATCCGGACTCCTTCCTTGCTGCGTTACTCCATTGATGTCTTGTTCAGGCGAAAGACCGCCTTAGCTGCTAGTACTTGCTTCTCTTGGCTACTGCCAATCTCACACTACATATGCATAGACTGCACGCTAGCTCCTGTGCGGCCTTCCTTCTCTGCGATCTACTGACCGCTCGCTCGCCTCAGCTGCCCTCCAGGTCGTCGCCCAGCCACTTCAGTACTTCGTCCTTGGTTGCCGTCACTGTGTCATCTCTCCTGCGACCCTTGGGTCGCCACGGTGTCGCCTAGCCGCTGTCGCTCACGACCTATTGTTCGGCCGTCGTGTCTTCCCGCCTGCGATCCTCCCCAACTGCAACTGCTACTGGGTACCCTGCCACAAAGTATGGCTGCTACCACCGAGCCACCAGCCGTCCCTTGTTGGCGCCCGCACCTCCAGTCCCCACTGTCATCCTTGCTCGTCATATGGGTCTCCAGCTGTCTCTCCTGATGCCCTCGCCACCAGGTTGCCCGACCGCTACTCGAACACCCAGGATCCGAACCCATTCGGCTACTCAAGATTTGGTATGAACGTGACACCGCTTTTGATCTGGATCGCTTGAGCAACTAATTCACTCTCGCCAATCTCTCTCATGATCCTCTCAGTCAAGCTCGTCGATATCGATGACTTCAATAGGAACGACTGGCGCGACTGGTGCAATTGGAGTCGCTCCGGTCGATGTACTTGACGCGGTTACTCGCGCAGCCCTTTCTCGTTCACGCCTCGCCTTGTCTCTGAAAAATGTCATGACTTCTTCCACACGTTTCTTGCCCGTAAACCGCCTCTTGCGGCGCGGTTGCTACGATGACTGATTCTCTCTTTTTCTTTTGGCAATGCGCCGAAAGCCATCGATGAGCTTTTGCCGGTCCGCCTCACAACCCTTTTGTTCATCGCGAACCTTCTTTCTCAGAGCAGTGATTCTTGCCTCGAGAGCATTGCATAACTCCTCGTTCAGATCGGCGATCCTTGCCTCCCGAGTAGCGTAAGTCGTCTTACGGGTTTTGTCTGTGCGCGATCTTGCGGCACGGAGAGACTTTCTCAGGGACTTGATGCCGACCTCTTCATCGTCACCTTCTTGTTCTCGTCCGCGATTCAATTGCTTTTTCGGAGTGTGGTCATGCGAATGCTTTGGCGCGCTTTACGAACAAACCTCAATCAAGGTTTTATTACAGATGCGCGGGAAAAAGCCACGCATTAGCGAAACCTGATCTGAGAGTTGACATGTTCGCCGCATTCGTCGTATGGGGAGCCCCTCATTTCTCGATTCCTCCAATCGAAGCACAGCCTCCCGCTTGCTCGCCATCTTTAACTTCTATTCTTTCACCATCATTCTCAACGATGATCGGCAGCCAAGTCATAATGAACGGCAACCAGGTCCTGGTGAACCGCAACCAAGTCATGAACGGCAACAACGGCCAAGCATTGATGTACGAAACTGCCGCGAGTCTCGTGCCGCAATACTACTCAGCGAATCCAATCACTCAACATGGGCTTCAGTACGAAACCGACTACCGCAGCGACGATAAGCCTGCGTCTAGTAGCGACAGCGACAAGCCCGAGTCCAAGGCTGTCAGTGACGGCAACGATAAGCCTGAGTCCAAGGCTATCGGTGGCAATGATTCTGGCGAGGCTAAGGTTGTCAGTGACAGCGACGATAAGCCTGAGTATAAGGCTGTCAGTGACGGCGACGACGAGCTTGAGTCTGGCGACGATGTCGAGAAGATCACGATGGCGGCGGCGACCATAAACCTCGAGCAACCGCGAGCGCCATAGCTTTCTGTGGTTTCAGCGCCGGGATTTTAGTGGGAGGCACTCGTTGTTACGCCTCCATTTTTTTCAAAATTGAAACGACATCAATTGTAAATATACCCTGGTGCTCTGAAAAAAGCGTTTGATCTTGAGCGTAGCAAATACGAGTATATAATCAAAGCAATCGTTCCGCTCGCAGTTCCACGCAACAGCACTCCCAACGCCAACAACGCCCGACAAAGCAACAATGGTTCGCAAGTCCGCCAAGTCCGCCAGCATGTACACTCCTCTGACCGATGAGGATGTGAAGAGCGTTGTTCTCGCCACCTCTGGCAAGATTAAGGACAAGGAGGTCGACCCGCGCAAGCTCGTGGGCACGATCCACATCAAGAAGTACCTTGCCAGCACAAAGATCAACGGCACGGTTGAGTCGTGGATCGCTGTTCTCAAGAAGGTGATGACGCTGGTGGAGGGAACGGACAAGCCCGCGGAGCTGACGGCTGAAGAGCTGGAGCTCCTGGAGCAGTGCAAGGCCGCTGCGAAGGTGTACGTCGAGGAGGAGGCTTCCGCTTCGCTCAAGAAGAAGGTTGCCGAGAGCAAGGACGAGTTTCAGAACCTGAAGGCAGTGTCGTCGAGCATGAAGTACAAGTTCACCGAGTACGCTTACGAGAGTGTGACGCTGGTGATTAACCTGATGGTGCGCGAGTTCCTGACGGCAACGTGCGACAACTGCGCTGCCAGCGGTGCCAAGCTCATGAAGGTGGACCACGTGCCGTGGGATGCTCTTCAGACGAAGCTGCTCGCTGGTCTCTACATGAACACCCCCGCGTCGTTCAACGCCATTCACCCGACGACCACTGCTGAGGAGGTCGCCGAAGAGACGGAGGAGACGGAAGACGCCACGGATGCCGAGGACTCCAGCGAAGAGACGACCAAGGTTGTGAAGCCGCGCCTGTCTTAGTTCATCTCCAAGACGTTCAAGGAGATCATGGCCCGCGAGGCTCGCTTCTCGGACCTGCTGCTGAGCACGGGCGTGAAGGCTCTCGTGAACGACATCATCTACCAGGTGATGGACCGCTTCGCGAACGTGATCAAGTCGCTGCTCCAAACGGCCAGCAGCAAGACGGTGAACGACCGCATGGCCATCATCTCCACGAAGATCCTGCTGCAGGACCGCATCCACTCTACGGACGCCGACGTGCTCGTGGTGCTGGATGTGCTGCAGTCTCGCCTCGAGGAGCTGAAGGCCAAACATGTTAAGAAGGTGTAGCTTTCAAACGACTCCAAAAGAATGCACAAGCAAATGGATGTCCACAAGAATACATTCAAACCAAGAATAATGCCTCTAGACCAACAAGAACACTTCGAGACCAATAAAAATCCGATGCATATCCGATACAACCAGTGATACTTTTTTTTGCCACTATGGTGAGTCTCGTTCAAGTACGGCCACGAGCTCAACGTAGCAGTGTTTTCATCCTTGAAGCTGATTCAATTGTGCCCATTGATATACCCCAGAGCAACCATGGCTTCCTGGATTGATGAAGTAAATTATGGTCGGAATATCCATGAATTTGTCACGGAGCGATTCATCGTGGAGCACATCCGCGCGGGAGATGATCTCTCGAACCTCAACTGGATGAAGATCTTCAACCCGAAGACACCGCTGAGCAAGGCATTCGTTGTTGGTCATATTCAATTCATCAACTGGAAATGGTTGTTCCGCGCGCTCCCAGAACCAATCCTCAATCGTTACGAGAAGAGTGTGGTCCAATGGAATGCGCAGCTCTATGGACAGAGCCGCACCATCGAGTTCATGATTGTGCATCGAGCACGTTTCGACTGGAACCAACTCAGTGCGAACCCACCAACATGGTTTACGGACTTCCATTACGAAGTCTTTGCGGACTCGCTGAACTGGAAGCTCTTGAGCCAGCACACCAAACGCATGAGTCTGGCTTTGGTTGTTCGCTTAGCGGGGAGACTCGACTGGGAGATCAATTCTGTCAACGACATTCGCTCCGAAGCGTTTGCGACAAAATTCATCAATGATATCAACTGGGACCATCCCAAGCTGGATATCTCACATTTGAGCACGGATTTTCTGCACAACGTCTACGACGTTCGTATGATGGCGCTGTTCATGGATGAGGACGAGTTCGACGAAGCGCGTCTCGAATCAAACGAGAACCCGCTTCTGTGGTGGGCCACTCATAGCATTACTCGTGGTATGTCCATCACCAAGCGTCCGCGTGCTGGATCATCCATCACAGTCCCATTCCTTCTGCGCAAGGTCTCTGACTACGACTGGGCGGACAAGACACTCCTCACTGCAGCATGCGAACTGCTCTCAAACCCACGAACTGAGATTGAATAGAAAGCGTTGTTCCTTGTCAACAACGCCATCTTGCTCGCGTTCGTGCCTGCTGCGTAGGAGTTCTCTGTGTACAGCTTTCCTGAATATTTGTGAATCGTGTTGTTTCATGTGAGTGTGTCCATGCTTTCATTTTTTGTGCAGAAACAACGAATGCAAGTGATGAGACCACGCGATATGGTTCAAGCCTCGAATCATTCCTGGGTTCATGTGAGATCATGCATCGAAGCGATTGTTTGAGAGTCGAACCCAGTCAATATCGTGCACATTCTCTTCCACCCACTCGAGGGTGATGGTTGGATTCGCGCACAGACACGTCTGAATCGTGTTTCGTTTGTCAGTCCATCCATTCTTGAACCATCGCATGTTATCAACTACATCAGTGAGCGAGATTGCGCGGTTGCTCAGCAGCAATGGCTTATGCCATGAGATATCTTTCCGCGTTTGAACGAACCTGATTGAGATGTGCTGGTTTGTTGAGAGACCGTATTCGTCCCAAAGAATCTTGTGGTATGTTTGAATATCGTTCAGGGACGCGATTTTGCTGATGGAATGGTAGTTCCAGTCTCGATCAATATTATCGATAACGAACGCGACGGGAAGGTTTACATTAGCCGAAAGGTTGCGGTAGTCCCAAGAGAAGGTTCCGTTGAGTGCACTCTTGAGAGTATTCTTAAAGATGTCCCGTTCGGTGATGCCTGGGTTGGAACACAGAGAAGGCGTATGCCATTTACGAGTGCTTCTTTCATTGAGCACAAAGTTGCTATTCACATTCGGATTCATGGATAGATAATAGTCGTTCCAGTGACACTGAGGATTAGCACGAGTATCGTCAAGCGTAATGGCTGGGTTCGCGGATAGAAGTTGCCAGTGAACGTGATGCACTACGTCGGGTTTGATCACGAATTCATGATAGAAAACGTATGATAAACTTGGATTGGCACATAGCCCAACGTAGTCCCACGGATAGTCCAGTCGTGAACACTCTTGCTCCTTCGAGACAATTGTGTTCCTAGATACATGCGCTGGCTTCCACGGCATACCCGAAGGATCTAGCATGAACTGAAACGAGATGGCTAGGTTGCGAGAGAGCGCCGCCCAGTCCCATCCTCCGATTGGATACTTCTCCATGATAAACGCGAGCGTGGACACCACAGATTACAATGAAAACGCCACCTTTTTAAGTGTATATAGAAGCCATAAAGTCCGATCAAGAGTGTAATATTTGCATTCGCATTCAAGCTTCGGGATTCACACAGCCAGGAACTCACTGCAGTGCTGCTGCCATTTATGAACCTCGTTTCCATCTGTGCCTGCATGCCAGAACTTCGCGTCCATGAGCTTGTCCAGATCCCGATGCAGCGCGTAGCCTTGCATGGCCATCTCGGTGAACTCAATCAACGTGTTCTTCATTTCTGGTAATCCCTTCGTGCTCTGCGTTGCCCGCTCGACCAGCTCTCGCAGACTCTGAACGTTGTCATTGCTTTCCGAAATCACGGGAAGCAATTGCGCGAGTCGGTCCCACAACAATCCGAAGATTTGATTCAGTTTGTTGTCGTCCGTGTTCGATTGGGTACGGGCTTGCATCGACGCAATCGATATCGAGATCTGTTCCAATTGTGATGAGACATCTCCTGCGATAGGCGTGACATCCAGGGGACTCTCAGTCGGGTCTCGTGTTTTGGAGGTGACTTCCGGACTCATCTCAGTTTCAACTGACGCCTTGGCCTTCGCGAGTCGTTCAAGCTCGTCTACTACAGTACTGATCTTCAGTCGTTCACTCCGATCGTTTCGGCACATTCGCTTCACCAGCTCCCATTCATCATCTGAACAGATCTTAGGACGAAGTGGGAGCTTCTTCAATGTAACCACGTGATGCTTGACTGCTGCGTTGGGGATATTTCCCCACGGTAGCCGGCACCGGTCCTTAGAAAGGTTCAATTTTACCATCTCCACGACGCGCAACGCTTCCACCACACACATACCCAACGAGTACACGTCCGACTCGGGTGATAACTTGGATGCGCCATATTCCAAACACTCTGGAGCTACCCAACGGGACGCGCCAGTCACTTGCGGGTCGGCCTTATCAAGCTCTGCAGCGTCGGAACTCAGACCAAAGTCAGTCACCTTCGCCTTGCCGTCATCGCCCACCAAGATATTGTTACACTTGAGATCACCATGAATGATACCACGCGCGTGGAGGTACTGCACACCAAGCGCAGCCCCATGTAGTCTTTGCCATAGCTCGTCTGGGTGCTTTTGGAGATATTCATCCAGTGACCCCTGCGAGGCATACTCGCACGCAAAGAACAGCGTCCCAATGTGACAGGCGCCGAAGAGACGCACGATGTGAGGGTGGCTTAGTCCAAACCAGACGTTCACTTCGTGCTCAAACATTTTGCGCCGTTTCTTCTTCTCATTACGATCGGCTGAAGTCACCGGGGGGTTGCTTGATGCGGCCAATGATGAGCACGATATAGAACCGTTATTCCCTAGAGATGACCAAGCGCCTTGGTCTAACAGCTTCACGACCACCTCTGACTCGAGCCATTTCGCGCGGTAGACTCCGCCGAAGCCTCCAGCACCGACACGAGATGTCCTATCCACCTCTAACTCGTGCAAAGGAAGAAACCACTCGGGTGTCGTCGTCACCACATCTGACTTGCTGTGCTTGACGAGGTCCTCATGAGCTTTTCGGATCACCGATAGCTGTTCTGGCTTATACTTGCGGCTGTGGTCATCAATCTCTGAACTTAGCATCTTCCGAAGTGCCTCCCAGTCTTCCTCTGTCTTCGGTTCCTTCAGTACCAGCAGCTTTTTTTCCTCCACAGAGATAAACAGTTCTGGGTGATCGGGCTGCTGCTCGCGCCACTGTTGCGTGTATGTCTCGAACTCAGATGGGGAGTCCTTCAGCATGGACCAGATTCCATTAAGACGATGCCTAATACCGTTTACATTAAACCCAGTCGGTCTTGTGGCCGACAAACGTTGGATGACGTTCTGGAGCGAGTCTGGTCGCATCATGCGCTCGATATCGACGAGCAGCTTGCGGAATTGCTCCAAAAGCTTCCACGGTCGGTCTGACTCTCTTAGTTCCTCGTACATCGCTTTCACTTCCTCGAGCATTGAACGATAGAGATCCTCGTTTTTATACTTTGGTGCTGCGTTTTGAATTTTGGTCCACACATCCTTCAGTCCTGTGAGCATGTCGTAATCGTTAATGCTCCAGTCTGGCTCAGGTTCTGACTGTTTTGTGGTTTGCCGTTCGGA
Organism: Halophytophthora batemanensis; assembly: GCA_023338225.1. Lineage (NCBI taxonomy): Eukaryota > Oomycota > Peronosporomycetes > Peronosporales > Peronosporaceae > Halophytophthora > Halophytophthora batemanensis. The sequence continues at coordinate 1,740 of JAADYK010001236.1, read as the reverse complement.
TCGTTCTTTTGTTGCCAAACGTTCCAGCATCTGGGCTGCCTTGGAAGCTGTGATGCGCTTTGTTGGATTCCGGGCGCACATGCAGCCCACCAACTCGGCGACGTCATCCGTAAGCTGTCCAGGAGCATCGTCTGAATGCGGATCTGAAGCGGGGTCCCACCATTCCTTCATCCAATAATAGACACGCTCATTTTCTTCATTCTCCCACGGAATCTTCCCCGACAAAGCCTCCACGATACACAACCCCAGTGAGTACACATCGGACGCAAATGAAGCCTTTCCTCCCTCTTCCACACGCTCAGGGGCCTGCCAACGTGTAGACCCAAACACATTACCCCTCCTGGCCACCCCACTCAGAGAAAACCCGGATAATTTCGCCAAACCGTCACTCCCGATTAAAATGTTACTTCCACGGAGATCGCCATGCATGATACCGCGCTCGTGTAAATAAGCGAGACCCAGTGCTGCCTCGTGCAGAAACTTCCATGGCGTCCATTCTTTCTCAGCTCGTCGATATTCAGTGAGATAGTTAACAAGAGACCCATTGCTCGCGAACTCGGACACAAAAAAATAGTGACCGACGTTGCACGCTCCGTACAGCTTGATCACGTTCGGGTGTCGCAACTGTCGCCATACGGTCACTTCATCCGCAAAAGACCTAGCGGAAGCATCCGAGATAAACAGCTTGACCACAACGTCTGCGTCCAACCACTTGGCTCGAAACTGTATACTGGCGTCTCCTTGGTTGATACGAGTCTGCAAGGACACCTCAAATGGAGTGATAAGCCATCTTGTGGACGACTGCGAGTTATGATCTTTCAATCCATCGAGGCTCGATTGTGCGAGGCTCGAGATGGTAGTGATATGTAATGCCAGATACTGCACCACGTTCGTATGACCTTTCTCAGCAGCCCACAACAGCGCAGTGTAGCCGCTGTCGGCGTTCACGTCTGCTCCTTTCTCCACCAGATACTGCACCACTTCCATATGACCTTTGGAAGCAGCCTTCATCAGCGCAGTGTCGCTGTATTTGTCCTTGGCGTTTACGTCTGCTCCTTTCTCCACCAGATACCGCACCACTTTGGTATGACCTTTCTCAACAGCCTCAATCAGCGCAATGTAGTCGATCTCTTCCTCGGGGTTAACGTCTGCTCCTTGCTCCTTCAGATACCGCACCATTTCCGTATAACCACCTTCAGCAGCCTTCATCAGCGCAGTTTTGCCGTCTTCGTCCTTGGCGTTCACGTCTGCTCCGCGTTGGATCATCCGCTTCATTAGCGCAAACTCGCCATTTTCAGCAGCAGCGAAAAGTTGTTTATTAACATACTTCATCGTCGTTCTTGGTCCAAACAGGAAGTGTGGTGCGCGGTCAGCCCTCAGCTGGCCCTCTCGCTCTCTTGACCTCCTCCTTATTTAGCAACCTTTTGGGTCTAGGTACACAATGTATAGTTTGTACCTATCACATGTGATTTCGACTATCAGCGCAACGTTCGAAACCTTTATTTTGCAACTCCTGGATTCTTAGGCAATCACAATGCCACTTTCTCTTTTGTCTGAGACCACTCATACACCAAGATCCGATGGCCGCGAATCTGGTTGATCTCGCCTTTCCCGGGCTCGGGTCTGCTCTCTCGCTACTCAGATCAATCTATGCCAAGTACAGCGAGCTGAAAGAGGGCAAGGCGCTCTGTGAACGACTAGGGTTTAGGGTTTAGGGTTTAGGGTTTAGGGTTTAGGGTT
>JAADYK010001235.1:0-10323 GCA_023338225.1 Halophytophthora batemanensis | reverse complement strand
CCGCTTGATGGCGACGTCTTCGTTCATGTAGCGCCCGATCCAGACTTCTCCGAAGCCACCTCGAGAGAGGAGCTGAATGGCCTCCACGTCGCGGTGTTCCACACGCACGGCGAGGAGGTCGGGGTCGTCCCAGATAGAAGACTCGCCATGACCACTCAGTGAACCCGTGAGCTTTGTGGTGGTACTCTTCCCCCGTTGCCAGCGATAGAGAACGAGTGCTATGGCGCACAACGCCACTGCTCCGCACACGATGCTTACTGTGACTGGCACTGCATCCCTCTCCCCGCCATTGCTGCTACTGCTAGTTGTGTCAGCCGATTTAACGCAGATGCCCACATTTGCTATCTCAAGTGTTGTGGCAGTGTAACCTTCTCCGCAATCCGTGATGTTCATGTCCACCTGGAACGTGGGCAGGCTGTTGAGTGCCGCCAATTGCGTCTGCGAGACTTTGATATTTTGGAGCTTGCAGTTCTCCATGTACAGTTCTTGAAGAGCCCCTGACATGACCATGCTGTATACTGTGTCTGGGATGTATGAAAATTTGTTTCCAGACAAATCACTGCACGAAAACGTTAGTGTGAAGTTAGAAATGCTGCTCGAAAGAGCGGAGCAACAGGGCAACGTAACGTACAGTGTATGCAGGTGTTCGAACTCCAGAGGGAACTCCGACAGGTAATTGGACGACAGATTCAAATTCTCGAGCAGCGTCAAGGCTTCAGCGACATCACTGTCGGCAGCCGGCATGTCCGAAATGTAGTTCATCGCCATGTTGAGTTTGGTGAGGCTCGTCAAGTTAGCCAACTGTGTAGGCACGCTGATCAAATTGGTGTTACGGAGATAGAGAGTCGACCACCCGTTGCGAAATGTGACTGACTCGATGATTGACCGCAAGTTCACGCTATTGAGAAACCTTCGACCGGACGCGAGTCATAAAGCAAGCACGCAAGCAAGAAGAAGAACGTTAGTACATGATAGCGTTGGTCATAGTTCTACACGCTGTTCCTTACAATGAAACCACGCGCGAGGGCGTATCGAAGAAGCTCTGGTCCAGAAGTACGTCCTTCAACTTGGCCTTTGTAGTGTTCGTATGCCCACCAGAGAGTTGACTAGGTTTTGCGTTGAGGTGATGCCCATAAAGGTTAGTCTTTCAAAGCGTTGGGTTGCCAAGTCTTGTGCACGCTACTAGGTACACTTACACGGATAGCACGCTGCTAGAGTACTCCAGCTCGGCAATCTCGGTTACAATCGCAGTTGTGAAGGAATCGCTTGTGGTCGTGTCCAATGAGAGCAACCATTGACTTCCATCCCAGAGGAGCGAATCGAGACACTGGTATGTCATATTGCAGGTAGCTGAGGCACTCAAAAGTGTGAAGTTCCCGTCATTGTAGCACGGCCCGCTAGTACCATGCTCCATGCATTCGTCCTGCTGCGGGGAGTACAGCACGCACGGGTTGCTGCCGCAGTCGCTCGGGCAGCCCACGCTTGTCAGCTTGTTCTCCGTGAGTGTCGAACACTCCTGCGCTCCGTTTCCCCGGGGGAGCGCAATGATCGCAGCCGCTAGTGCTGTTGTTACCCAGCGAAGTGGCGACATTTCTGGTTGTCCAGCACTTTTGTTTGGAAGTGCTAATCGAGAAATGCTTTGGAGCACTGCGGCGCTTCTCAGACGCCAATGGGTACAGTTTGAAACACCAGCTGATCTCTTGCAGCAGCCGCCCGACATTTGAGCACCCATGCACGCAAATACCCTGTGGATTCTAATTGCTCTTCTGTTGGAGCAATATCGGAAAATGCACACATTAACCTTGGTGGAAAGATACCTTTAAAATCGGATAAAATCGTCAAAAATCGGGAAATACACTTTGGGTTCAGAGCATGCCAGATTTCTGAATCAGATCTAACGCACACAAATCTCAGCCAACTCGTTGGCGCACCCACAATTGGTGTGCTGAGGCTGGGTTCCTATCTTTCCTGCGCCGTCCTGCAGGACAGGAGATTGACCTCCCCTCTCGACGCTGTGCGGCATTTGGACGCACGCGAATCGGGAAGCGGATGGGATTGTCCTATCGGACGGCGAGGATGAATGCTGCGACGTTATCGCTTTCGTTGGCCGAGTCGCCAACGGCGAAGACCTCACGTCAATAGCGGAGCGCCTGGAGCTGTATGGGGCGAAAACACTGCGCACTGCGTGCGTGAAGCTCAATCTGCGACCGCAGGCATCGTCAAACGTCGACAGCTGCAGCACGAAGGCGGGTCTGGTGGCACTTCTTGTCGGTCATTACGCGCTCGCCTCGATGGAACTGCTGCGGGTTCGGCGGGGCCGACCAAGCCGACCACGACGGACACACGCACGCGTGTATCCAAGAACTGTTCTTTCCGCCTTCTAAACGTGCTGTTCTCTGATGGGTTCTCGAGCCGACTGCAGGAGGTGAACGGTGCGGCAACGAGAGGATCAATCGAAGTTGGAGCTGTCAACGATGGTGCTGTGTTCTGGCGAGATGTAGCTGACGCCTACGCTAGCAAAAACAGCGAGTTAGACTGCCTCGTGGCGAGCCGCTCGCTCTACGACGACATCAAACCAGGAGCTGTCGTCATCCGCAAGTCGTCGAAGCTGCGGAAGCTATGGATGGCTGCCACTGAAGATGCTCTTCTACAGAGTACGGCGGTTCTCTACCGACACAAGCTGCAGAGTTGCCTCGTCCTGCGTCTTGGCGTCTTTGGTCTAATTGATACTCTGGAATGGAGCCTTGGACGTGCCCGCCAGTTCGTGAATTCCGCGTAGATTACTAGATGTCTGTGAGCTCCTTGAAGTCTATGGGGTGGCCGCCTGCGATATGAAGCACCAACCGGATCGGATATCTTTTCAACGTGAAACATTCAAGCTCCAGGCAAACCAGCGGAATGAGGTGGAGTTGAAAGGCTCCGACCCAACCAGCTCTGCTTCCGACGGCCTGAACTACGACCTGCTGCATTGCGTCAGTAAGACCTCTGATATCTACGTGTTGCCTGGGTACGGGCATGTCGAGAAGGCGGTGCGCAAGAGCAAATGCGAAAGCGAGCGCTCTACGGGAGGAAATGCAGAAGGTGGTGGCAACAGCCAGGCGTCATGCTGCCTTAGGTGTGATGTGGCAGCAAGCGCCTCGCGCGTGTGGGTCGCCAAAGTTGGGTTGGTGCTCCCAGTTGGTCAATCCTTGGTGTGTCACTGGTGGAGATCCGCGTGCGGCTTGCACCTGACGACATGCTTCATTCCGAGAAAGCAATCGCGCAATTGATGCTACTGGTATGTCCAGTTCTGATGTAAGTGCACGAAGAAGTGTGCGCAGTAGTTGATGGTTGCACCATGCGCGCTTGAATCGTGCAGTGCATGATGCACAAAAAGGTGCTATTGCATTCGTGCCACGCTGCCAACACTACGAAAGCCAACTAGTCGAGGAAGATGTTCGACGGAGGGACGCCAATTACTCACTAAGCGTGGTTTCGGAGTGAATAGTGAGGCTGCGACGCAGACGAGGACATCTGCACCCGGGAAGAACACACGGTGGGTATTGAACGCACTGCCTTTGGACACTTGCGGGGTCAATGACGCCGCTGTGTACCAGATCGACTTTGCCGCAGAGCCCACCTGACGGTCAAATGCGCTTTTCCGAAGCAGGAAAGCTGCAGTTTGAGTGTTGGCCAGTTTGCATTAAGTAAACTTGTGCAACCACTTCTCGGCTACAAGACTGCTCTACTTGAGTTTTTCCTGGCGGCTTGTGTGTCGGACTCGGAGTCAGGAACGAGATGTCGGGATTTCCGCTGCCAAAGCGCACACGGTGGGTAGCATCCACGGACCGAGTCGCATTTCGTCACACGCACGGTCAATACCAGAATCTCCCGAGGTGCAATGCCATCGAGCTGATGTCAAGAACCAGCACTGCAGCTCTGACGAACTAGCTCCAGGCAGCCCAGCGTGCGGAAAACCAGCGCGTGCTGGTACTACACTGGCAGTCAGCATCCTCCGGGATGTAGAGCGTCATGCACACGGGGCACGCACGCGCCTCAAGGGAGAAGCGCAGTTTGTCAGCTTCCTCGGCCTCTGGCAGACGCAGGAAACTAAGGATCCGGCCGAAAATCTCATCGGGCAGTGTCGCCAGGGGGTGCGTGGCCAGCACCTTCCAGACGTGGCGCTTGTGGCGCAGGCGACGTTGAATACGACGGAAAATTGAGCCTTGGCGAGTCCTCCCAGACAGCACCGGCAAGCGGCGCAGGGGCGTGATGGCGTGCACTTGGTTCCAGAGCCAGTCCTGCCGATAGCGCTGTGCAAGACGACTTAGCTCCGGTGCAACGTCCACCTGCTTGGTGTCCGGGAACGATGCTAGCGTCTGCTCCTCGACCTGCAGCTTGTAGAGCGCGTACCAGACGGCTCGTCGAGCCTCCTCGGGGTTCAAGCGGTGCATGGCTAGCACGAGACGCGGCATGCCACAGCGCACTGCGGCTTCCACGCACGTGAAGAGGTTGTGCGTTCTTTGACGAGGGTCTCTCGGCAGTGTGTGTATCATGGAACTCTGTCGTATCTCGAGCTGGATGGCCTCGTAGGTCAACACACTGCCAGCGCTATGCTCGTCTCGCGACTCGATGGCGGCCTGCAGCAGCCTGAGCGGGAATTCCTCTAAATGACGCGTCTGACGCGCGTACTTGCTCAACAGGAAGGCCAGAAGCTGTGCATTGCCCGAATGGCTGGCCAGTGCCACAGCGTGGTTTCCGAAGCAGTCACGGTGGCCCCACTGCAGCTCCCAGCCCGCGCGCTTGCGGTTCCAGCGCAACAGACTCTCCACCACGCGCGGATGCACGCCCTCGCCGCAAACGAAGAGCAGCACCTGGCGGCCGCAGTGGTCCTTGGCACCCAGGTCGGCACCGTTGGCGAGTAGCAAGTCGATGAGCTGTACGGCGCGTCTCGAGTCTGGGTGGGTGGCGGCCACCATCAGTGGTGTGATGCCGCCTGGAAATTGTAGACCCACGAGCTTGTACACGAGTCCACGCGAGGTGGAGCCAGCCTCCAGCAGCGAGCACATGTAGTCCAGCAGTGGCACGCGATCCACATCCGCGGGCGGGGCTGACATGTTGGCGAGAGCGGAAGAGGGGAAATGGCGAGCAGTGCACGTCCGCCCGTTGCGAGGCCGACCACTTCGATGTCGATGCTGGTGCTCTGGCATGTCGAGTAACGCATCCTGAAAGAATCAGGTGACAGACTCTCGAAACATCCCACAGTGGTGAACTCGAACTCTGGCTGTGTGGTGTGTGGCTGGAAAGCTTGGCCGCGCAATTCGACCGGCGCCGCCGTGCCGGCAAAAAAGTGCTCTGCGTCTGCTGCGAACATGGAAGCGCCACGCGAGAGCCGGGAGCAGGTGCTTCACTTGAAGCGCATGGCCACAGTCGGATCGGGGACTCGGCGTTCAGATTCCGCTGGCAGCTTCGCGCGCTCTTTGCCTGCAGACATGGCCTCGCATGCGATTATGGCGAGACGCACGCGCTACTCTCTCGGAAGTGAGAGAACAGTTGGTGGTAGACGCCACCAACTCTCCAACCGAGCAGTCATCCCAGGCGCACTTTCGCTTACCTCCGTGGCGCACCCACTTGCCTTTGAGCTGAACTAACTTGTTACAGGATTCGACCTGGCACACCAGCTCGGGCACCTCTTGGGGTCGAGCTTCTCCATCAAGTGGATGGACAGTGTGTACTTGCCGAGGTTCTTCTCGGTGAGATCCGCGCGGCCCACGTGAACCCCACCACCACCCACAGCCAACACACTTCGAGCGCAAGCAACGCTGCGGCTCCTTCTCACTCATCTGCCAGATCCACACCGGCGAGGCCGCTCGGCTACTTGGACGAGCGTTGTCGAAGCGCGGCAGGTTGCTATTGGCGTGCGCTCCGCGATCAATTGTCGCTCTCTCTCTCTTCCCAGATTTTGTTGAGCCCCGCCTCGAAGCACAGACCACGCAGCACATTTTCCGAGGTGTTGACCCACTCCGACGAAGGTCATGCCGGGCACCACGCAGACTAGCGTGACGTTCTGAGCTCTCGCCCCAACCGCTTTATAGTCACCGCGTGCGCACGTTGCAGCAAGCTCTCCCAGCCGAGGGCAGAAGAAGCGACTCCAGCACAGGTGCGGTGTCCCGTGAAACTCGAGCGCGAGGCGAAGCTCAGATAGGAAGGCGTCTAACTCGAAGCCGTTCTCCAGCACGTCGCGGGTAGAGCTGAAGTGCTTCTCGAAGTACATGAGTAGCAGAAACGCCATCACGACCTCGCCGTCCGAGCAGGACCTCCGGCAGACCTTGCATGGCTGACCAAAAATGTGCTGTGTTGGCCCAAAAGCGCAAACTGCAAAAGACTCAAACCCAGGACCAATCCAAGAGTGAGTGTCACAAAAAGCCATACGTTAATCAAGTATTTCCGCCTCGATATATCCAGCACGACAGAAGCAAGGCAGCAAAGCCCAATCCGCTGGCCCCCGATGTCATGGCGTCGACAGGCTGCATCCTCGTCTCGCTCCGCATCCGCAGCCCGTGCGCGCGCCGAAGGTGTCGCTTCCTTCCATGAGGCCCTGCGTGCCGGTCGTGTCGACGTGGTGCGGCGCATGGTGTTTCAGGACGCGTCGCTGGTGCACGCGCGCGCCGCGACGAGTCCCCACGAGACGTCGCTCATGATCGCGGCCTCGAGTGCAACGGCGAGCGTCAAGAGCGTGCTGACGCTGCTGCATCTGCTGCTGGCCAAGGGAGCTTCACTGCGCACCAAGGACGACCGCCATCGCCAGACGCTCATGTGCGTTTGCGCCGCTGGCGTACGTCCTGCGATCGTCGACTTTCTGCTGGTCAACGATCGCCAAGGCGCGCTCCAGTGGAGCGACCGCGACGACGACGGCTTCACGGCGCTCACCCTGGCCTGCGTGCGTGGCTATGGCCGTTTGGCGTCCTATATCCTGGATGTGCTGCCTGTGGAGCAGGCGGCGGGCCCGAATGCGCCGCTCAACGCGCTTAAAATTGCCATGCAGAGTGGCGACGAGCGCTGCGTGCTGGATCTGCTGCGCAACCGCAAGCTGCAGAGCACAATTGAGGCCAACCGCGCTGTGGAGACAACACTAGTGCATGGCGAGTGGCTACAGCTTCAAGGCCAACGCCGCAGGGCGGAACACCTGGACGAAGAAGTGTCCGTCTCCAGTTGCACGTCCAAGGCTGTGCGACTGGATATGGTGCGCGTGGTGCAGCAACTGCACCGTCTGAACCGCCAGTGCGTGGGCCACGCCACCTGGCTCGAACTCTACCGCTTGTCAGAGCCTCGCGGGAAAGGAAAAGCGCTACCTGCGACTCGGCCAAAGGTGCAGCCTCGACTGGCCGCCATTGCGGCGCAATATCGACGCGACCGGGTGTGGGCATGCATGCGACTCACCTTCCTGGTTCGCTACGCGCCGGGCAGCCAGGTAGAACGCCGAGTGCAGCAGCGCAATGTGGTGGCAGAGTTACCGGATGTGCTGTTCCGCCTCGTGGCCGAGTTTCTCAAACCGAGTTTCGACGACGCCGAGGAGGCCCAGAAGGCGCGGTTCCAGTCGGTGCTGGCACCGTCAGCTTGGTGAATCAGCAGACATGGAAACAAAAAGCTGTAGGGAGAAGTAGTACTGTTAGGTTGACGCATGTTGGCCACTTGAATGCCTTACACTTCTATCTACGTGTATTGGCTGCACTTCGATTGATTGTCGTCGCCGCACGCCTCTCCATCCGACGAAGCTGCTTGGCTTTGCAGTTCCCAGGGATGCAGAGCCGACAACAGGTGCGGCATGGTCGTGCTTCGAGTAGGAACCGTCGGATCTGATACTCCTTCTGCTCCGGCAGCTCCACGAAGCTCAGGATCAAGTGGAACAACGCGTCTGGCACAGTCGCAATGCCTTGAGCTGCGCCTGCAAGTCCTGTTCTGGTCAGGGAAGCGGCGTGACGAGCCATCGCGAGGGTCCCAACGCGTTCCCAGAGCCACACTCTACGTTGTTCGTTTGCCAGGGAAGCGAGAGCTGGTGGGATATGCACTGGAGACGTAGGAGTCCTGCTCCTGCTCCTGCTCTTGCTCTTGCTCTTGCTCTGCATCTCCGTCCGCAGCTTGTACAGCGTGTACCACGTCGCCATGCGCACGTCCTCCGGGTTTACTTCCTCCATGGCAAATACGACATCAGGCATACCGCAGCGCACGGCTGACTCGACACACGTGAACACGTTGTACTTTTTCTCCTGTGGACTCCGCGGAACGTTGTGCTCGGTGGTGCTGCATCGCAGCTCGCGGCGGACGTGTCGATTTGCCAGGGCTTCACACACTCGGCGCTCACTGTGGCTCTCGATGGCCATCTCGAGCGACTGCAGCGGGTACTCGAGCATGCTGGTCAGCGTAGCTAGGGCTGCGATGGATGTAGCCTTCAACCCTGTCTTCGGGCCGGTGGACGGCGATTGGCGTGGGCCGATGAGGGAGAAGGTTTGGGAATGAAGGGCGATCGGCAGCGCCGCCATCGCTGGCTGCGAGTTGTGCCCATGGGTATCCCAAAGCAAATGGGTACGCTACCCAATCTCGACTGGATATGTGATACCTCAGGTCTCTCCGAGCAAGATCCAAGAAATGTAGCCAAGGTGGCAAGATCAACTGAAAGGTAGACCTTCGACTTGAACGAAAATGGGGGAGAAACGTGGCGTGCTCGTCCAGGAACTCGAGCGATAGCCAGCCTGTGGACCAAGCGCCGCCTCCCGGGAAGCCGAGGGCTATCAGAGGTGCAAATGGGTGGGGTAGTCTGTTTGTCGTGGGTCAGTCTAATCGTCTCTCGGCCGTGTTGTGCACCGGGGCTAAAGAGGTGTTCTTTCCGATGAGAGGTCTGGACGTCCATACCACCGCTGAGAGTCCGTGGCCATGACTGATGGGAATTGACCTTTGTTCTTGCTGAGTTTCACTGAGAGTTCCCAGACTTGCTGCAAATGAGCTTGTGCTGTAGCTGGGATCAATCTCTGCGCGTGCTCGAGCCAATGGTTCTCTCTCCTCGTTGGTTTATTCACTTTCGCACCTTCCTCCTTGAGCACAGTCCGCGCGCGGCAGCATGTCAGCGGACAAGGTGATCGAGATCGAGGGGATCACATCGTTCCCGTCGCTCACCAACTCGTCCTACCGCTACGCAGTCGCGCTGGAAGACAGTAAGCTTAACGTTTGGATGGAAGGCCGCATTAGCAAGAAGCAGTGGTGTAGTTCCTGGTTTGCACCACGCTCGATCCTATTGAGGTTGTCCATAGCGGTTGCCAGTAACTGGTGCTTTGTATTGCAGTCTCTACAGGCGCGTGAAGAGACTGAAGACAGAGGACTTTATCAACGCCTCCAACTCCATTCCGGGGCAACTCTGGCCGACTACCCGCAGGTATCCGTTGCTGCATCATGACATATTTGGAGCTGGCTCCATACCGAAAGACTGGGTCTTCTCCGTTGGCATCCTGGCGTTGTAAGGCGCCTCTCGGCCCCACAGCTGAGGATGGCAGCAATGTGCAATGGATGCTCAACGTAGTGCAGTCCGCGAAGGTGCAGACAGTGGTGGAGCTCAAGGTGTGGCAGTCTTCCTGGTCAGCCAAGTATGAGTTGGGGCTGTAGTCTGCTGCAGTGGCGCACATCGACGCTCTTGGGGCAAATTTGCACGACCAACACGATAAACTGGAGCGTCTCCAGGCTGAGCAAGAGGCTAACAACGCCAGCCAGCCAGCCAGTGCACATGTGTCTGCACGCCTCGGTGGGCCAGGCAGTTGGCGTGACCCTTGTCTGGAGAACAGTCAGGTCGAAGTGGTTCAAGGTAGCAGGCCGTTGCCGTTCTTCAACCGGGGTTATACTTTGAGCTTGCGTCTGTGCACCACTCCCCTCAAACCCAAGGCGACGTGTCGTTGGAACTGAAAAAGGGTGGGGCGCGCCTGCAAGAGCGAGGGGTGCAGAATGCGCCGGGCTCCCGTTGACGGCGATACGCCTTGGGCCGTGAAGAAGTGCTACATAGTTTGCAGACGTGGGCCAAGCCTTCGTTTTTGCTTCGCTTGAACTGGCCGAGTCTCTGCTGTGGGCTCCAATGACCCCAGTGAATGGTTTTACGTAAAAACGCCGTGTTTGTCTGGAACGAATCGTACATGCAGTTTCTCCGGTTGAAGCCAAGTCGAGCATGGCCGCTACCAGCCACCAACTTTGAACAGCAATACGGACTACTGCGTGCGCTGCGACCTCGTCTGTGCTTGGCCGTGGCTGATATAAGGGCGGCTCCTTTCCGCAGCTGGCCGAGTGCGTGATGTCGAGTCGGACTAT
>JAADYK010001234.1:0-10331 GCA_023338225.1 Halophytophthora batemanensis | reverse complement strand
GGGACTACCTGCCGTGGCTGTGTGTGGGCCTCGGCGCGTGTGTATCACTGGGGAGTCAGACCTCGCGGTCCAACGTGGCGCCCAGTTGCACTGCGTAGACGGTGCTTTGGCGCCGAAATCATCTTGAGCCGCATGTCATGGCCACACGTTCCCTACGGAAGGAGCTCGCTCGCTCGCGCCCACGACCTCCATTTGGCAAGGCCGCGATCGCGAAAGAGCCCGCGGCGCCGTTGCCTGCAGGAGCACACGTGGGACGCTAGCTAGACACGGTGACCGGGTCGCGCTTCATATCGCTGGGTAGGACACGCTGCATGGAGCGCGGGGCCACTGACGTCCGGAGGATACAGAGCTGTTGAGCGCCCAGCTGGATTGGGGGGATGCGGACCACAACGACGAGGAATGGGGGGCGGACTCACATGGAACTCTACTTCGTCACTGGGCTTCTGTCTCCTGGCTGCGGACGCAGTGGCAGTAGCAGTAGCAGTGGCAGCAGCAGCGTTGCGCATGCTGCACAGTGACTTTCGCTCTACCTGTCATCACGCAGTACAACTTCTTTTATCTGGATGTGGCGCTGGACCTCAGAACGTGAGGCAATGCGACGGCAGGATGAGCTGTTCCCACCGACAGGCGATGCCCAGGACCTCCACCATGAGGTAGCGCGCGTGCTCCTCGCTCACACACTCAAAGTCGCAGCCGTAGTGCAGTCGAATGTTGCGCGCGCCAGGCTGCGCGCGCCGCGGCTCCTCCGTGAGCAACAGGTACGAGATCCCGCGCCTCATCCACTCGATCTCACGCAGCAGCGGAGAAATGCCACTTGCGCCCTGGCAGTCGCTCGGGTTCACGATTGTCTTGAGCAGCGCCACCACACGCTCGCGTTGCTCGTCCAGTCCGCGGACGCGCGCCAGAATGTTGAAATAGCGGATGCTGCGCCGTCGGCCAGTCTCCACTGGCGCGTTCTGCAGCAGCACGGTTGTATTGCGGTTCACGCGTTGGATCACCCGCGTGCTTACGGGGGTGCTGTAGATCTTAGCGAACTTCTCCGGGTCGTGGAACGCGGTCCACGTTCGATCCACGATGCTGTCCATGGAATCGTCCACGCACCGCACCGTCTTGGTGAACTGGAAGCGCAAGACGTGGCGGTCCACGTTAAGCGGGCGATGCACGCTCCAGCCAAAGCACTCCAACTCACATGAAGCGATACGGCGTTGCACAAAACCCGAGTAGAGTGCAAGCATACGCTGGTACACCGAGCGCATGAGCTCCTGGCACGCGGTTTCGGTGAGCGGCACGTAGTAGAACGGCACGTCGTCCTCAAGGAATAACCATGAGCCGCTACTGCCGCTACTGCCGCTACTGCCGCTACTGGACGCGTCGACGGCGTTGCTTGGCGTCGACTGCTCTTCTGCTGCTTCTTGAACCGAAGAGGAGCTCTCCCTGTCTATTACGTCGTGCAGCTTGGCGTGAGCCGCCAATCTCGCCTTGAGCCTGTCGTTCTCCATCAAGATGCGCTCCTGCATTGCCACGGTGAGCGCGTACTGCTGTCGCAGGTCGTACAGCCTGGTAGCTACAGTTGAGCGCCTCACGTGCTGTGTCTGTTGCTCATCCACGACCGCCGCAGCGGCGCCGGAATCCAAGCAATGGCCATCCCGTTGCAGCAACGCACGCAGTTGCTGGCCCAACACGGTCTCCTGCTCGCGGATAGCCAGCGACGTGGCCTTGTGTCGCTGTCGTGAACGCGCCACGACCTCTCTATGGCGCTGACGCCGCTGCGCAGCTCTGGTCTCCTGGGATTGCTGCTGCTGCTGCTGCTGTGTGTTGGTCGGCGCGTCATCCACTCGCACCTCTTCGTCAAACAGCAGCTCTGTCTGGAACAACCGTGGCCGCTGCTGCGCGATCGGATTCAGTCCTGCCGGGTACGCCGTGTGCTGTTGTGCGTACGCCATGGGACCATAAGGCGCTGAGCTGGTCGTCAAGGTGACCGCACCGGCAGCGCTCGAGACACTCGACCACCGCCAGGTGTCCATGGTCTCTGTTGTGGTGGTCACAATCCCGTTGTCGTCGTCGTCGCGCTGGCTGCGCTGGTCGCTCATCCAGCTACGCAATGCTCCAAGTGGGGCTGACTCCTCCGAAATGGGACGAGGAGCTCACGAGGCAGCGTGGAGAGCGACTCGGCCGCGACTGACTGACTGGGGGCGGTTCACTAGACCTGTCGAGGCCACTCTGTCATGCCCGTAGCCCGCGCACAGGTCCGTCCCTCGTGGTGCGACTGTCGGCTCGTCGTTCAGCACGCACCCGCTGGTAGCTTCGTGTTTTTACGGCTCCGGCTTCCACGCAGGGCTGACTTAGACGCTCCTCTTCCGCCTCGGACGACAGGATCTCGATGTGCACGCAGACTCGTTCCGGCGAGCGCAGACGGCCGACTGCCTTGGTCGTTGTTTGCGGACTGCGCTTGATTGCAGCCTGGCGCGGATCGCGAGCGCGAGCGCAATTGGATTGTGCTGCCTGGGCTGGACGGGCCGCACTTGAGGCTTCAAGTCGGAGCGCAATTCCAATCGCAGTCAGTCGGGCCGCAGGTCTCGGTGGTCTTTGGCCGCCTCGCTCGCGTGCCTTGGTGACTGATGAGCGAGGAGTTTGACGGCTGTCGCGAGTTGCAACGATCGGACTGGACCTACCTGCCGTCCCTCGGCGGTGGCGCCAGGCCTCGCAATCCAAGCAGCGAGGTGGCGAGTGAGTGATCAAATGATCGAGCTACGCACATTACGCACCCCGTGCCACTGAGGAGGATTGTCGGGTGGGTGGTCCTCGAGCAAGCGAGTCCGTCGTGTCGCGAAGGCCGCGAGCAGCTCAGCATTCCCCCAGCTGGCAAGCTGGGCGTCTCCAAGCGGGCACGTCTGATATCCGTGTAGCAGAAGCGCTGCGCAGCGCGATCTACGCTTCTCTTCCCCCGTTTTGGAGCGCTCGCCAGCATACAAACTCGCAGTGTACGTGGACAGGAACCAGTCCGGCTGTTCGATGGAGAGAGACAGACGCTTCTCGACCAAGGCTCAGTGCATGCAGTAAGAGTTCAACACTTGGCAGCGCCAGTTTGGGACCCAAGAAAGCGGTGGCCGCAAGGACTCTAGCTGGATGAGGGCCCCAATCGGCACCGGTGCCAGAGAGAGCACTATGGAGCGCTTCGGTTCGCATGTGGTGGTGCAGACTTCGCGCTGATCGGAGAACCGACAGATTGACCTAAAATGTCGACAAAAGCAGTCCCAACTCCTGCTTGAAGTGCACGCAACGAAGACAGGTGAGACTTCCGAGCCAAGACCTCCATGGCGTGACCACTGTAGCTGCGCTTACACTCCTTGCAAGTAGCCACACGTAGAGTCTTTGCATGTGGTATATTGTGTGGATAGTATCAAAGGTCGAGCAAGTTACCGGAGCGTGGTGAGCGTCCGCATCGGGGTCACGAGCTGCTCCCAGCGGACGAGCGCTTCGCCCATGTTCATGGCCACAATGGGCACACCGGGGCACATGGCTGTCTCCTTGTCCACATGGAGGATGCCACCGTACTCGATCTCAATGCTGCTCTCGTCATCAATCTCCGTGAAGGAGAGGTACCCCAAGCCGTCCCGCATCCACTTGGCCGCCGGATTGGCCGTACGGGTACTGGCACGTGGAAAGCACAGATCCGGGTCCATAATGGAGCTCAGCACCGTCACTCGCCGTCGCGTGAAGCTCTGCCAGGCGCCACCGTTCGGGTCGGGCGATTCGTCGATCACGCAGTCTTGCACCTGCGCCACAAGACTCACGAACCGCTGGTACATCTTGCTGTTCTCATCTGGGTACGTCCGCATGAGGACACACGTGTGTGCGTCCACGTGCTGCAGGATGCGCGACACGAGCGGGTTGCGGTACATTTGCTTGTACAGCTCCGGTGAGTTCACGATCTTCCATGTCTCGCGCGCCAGTGAGTCGCCCGAGATGCGACCGCCACCTGGACTCACAGTGCTGATCCGCTTTGTGAAGCGGTGCTGCATGCTCAAATTGCCCAGTTCGGCTGGTCCATCGCTCTGCATGGAGAAGTAGACCTTCCAGCCGAATGCCTCGTCATGTAGCGTACGTGCTCCTGGTCCACGCTGTAGCTCCTGCATGCGCTGGTACGCCTTAAAGGCCAGCTCGTGGCACAACGACCGTGCCAGTGGCTCGAAGAAGATCACCGGTTCGTTCTCCGAGAAGACGATCCAGCGGCCTGAGCCGCTGCCTTCCTGCACGCCCAGCTCGGATCCTAGCGCTTGGCCCGTACCAATCTTAGGTAACCTCTCGTGCTCCACGCCTAACAGCTTCATGAACTGCTGCCACTCGTGGAACCGCTCGGTTAGTCGACGGTTCTCTTCGGTGATCGTCTCCTGTTGTAGAACCAGACTCAAATACCGCTGTTGAACCAACTGAGCGCTCGTGGATGATACCTGTACACCGCTGAGCGCCTCCAAGTCCGTGTCTTGAAGCTTGGCTTCGCCGTCGCGACCCAAGACGCCACATTCCTTCTCCAGCTTGGCGACGGCCGTTTCGAGTTCGCGGGTGAGTCGTTCCACCTCCACGCGCTTCACCTCGATGCTCTCCTTCTCCGCCATACGTAGACGTTGCATGCGTTCGCGGTGGCGCGCACGTCGCACTTCTGCTGGCAGTCGCCGTGGTCGCGACGAAGACGACGAAGACGACGACGAAGACGAGGGGGAACGCGCAGCTTTGGCGCCCAGCTCCATCTCTTCAGCTGAAGCGCCGCTCCTTGCAGTCGATAACCGCTTGGGCTCCATGCTTGCGGTGCGCCTCGTCCTATGGGGTCAGCAGAGCGCAGTGAGCGGGTCGGCTGGAGGGGAGCCGCACGACGAGGCTGCGCGCTTGCTGTGCTTTACCTGCTCGGCTTGCTGCGCTTGACTTTACTGTACTGCTTGGGCCTGCTTGGGCAGGGGGCGCGCTGCTCCGGAGTGTTGGGCTCAAAGTGTTGGTAAATATATCAAAGTGCGAAATAGAATGCATAGAAATCAAGCGAAATCGAAAATGAATTCAGTGTGAATTTAGAAACGGATCCTATTGTGCTCGCAACTATTTTGTCTGCATTTATCCTGTTGCATTCGTTTCTAGAGATTGGGGCCGGCAGCGAAAAATAAACATAATCATAGCGGGAGTCAGAGTTGCAACATGCACAGAACAAGATCACATGCCATTGCGCTCACAAATGACATGGCATTTGGAGGCAAAATAATATGCCGTTTGACGCACGTCCGAGCCAAAATAGTCCACCTCTGGAGGCGGGTGGTTTCGGAAATGACATGTCATTTGGCAACCAAATCAAGTATCACTTGACCGCGAAATCACAAGCGGAAATTGTACCTCTGACTCCCGGTTTTGTTTGAGACAGCGGTGAAGGATCAGATAAAATGCTCCAGGCACTAAGGGAAGAGATCTAACCTGCTAGCCTTTCTGAGATGGATCTGACCGGGACTCGAGAATTTCATGCACTTTGGTGGGCACCTACCGAGTGTCAGCAGTAACAATTTGAGCAACAATTCGGCAACCGGTCTCACCAACCGGCGATCAAGCTGAGTGGTGAGAAACAAGGGAATCGGAAGCCAGTCGAAGGCTGTGCTATGAGGCCGAACAGTGCTGAGCGGGCCAAGAATCAGTCTGCCCCAACGAAGGTAAGTCTGGATGGTAGGTGAGGCAAGGGCTCCTGCAATAAGGTCTATTTCAAGTGTGACAATCCGGTGCATGGAGTTTTCCAATGCCCCCAACTCTCAAATGCATTAGAAACAAAGCCGCCTGCACCTCGTCGACATCGATTCCATGCGTGGTCATGGATATCTTAGAGACGTCTATCACACCGGACTCCGTCGCAGAAGTGTCAATAGTGACCGAAAAGCCCCTGTAGTAGTTGAGGGAGAGGAGTGCGTAGCTGGCATACCAAAATCTTCTTAAGATGGCGTTTGTCGCTGGTGTTGAAGACAGCCCTGTTGCGGTGAAGACGAAGGTGAAACTGGACCTACGCGTAGTGACACCCAGCGGCCCACTAGTGCTACAAAATGCCGTTTGTTCGGCTATGACGCATCATTTGCCCCGTGGATTGAGTTTCTGCTTCCCTCTCGACCAGTGGTGGAACGACTGGGCTACAGCGCGAAGAAATTGTAGTTTGATGCGCAGTAATTGCAGGGCGTATTTGATTTGGGTGATCTTAACCCTTTCATGATCGTCTCGGGTAAATTATACTATACAAGTTCAAGTCATTTGGTTGCAAAAGGTAGCAAATTGCTTCCTTTTATCAACTCACGGTGCTCTCCTTGAAGTTCCGACTCGGTCGAACCACTCTGAGGTGATGCTTTTTTGGTAAGGAAAAAGGTTGAAGGATGTTCCACTGCGTAAAAGGGAGCAAATTGCTCCCTTTTACGCCGTATGGTAGGAAAGCAACCGAAGTATAATTGGCCAATATTGAAGCAGTTCTGAGCCGTTTCGAAGCTACTGTCTGGTGATTGGTCACAAAGGGCACCTACGCCGGGACGGGGAAGGAAACAGCGTAACTTTCACGTAGCAAACATGATGCTTTCATGGCGATCTTCTTGGATGGTGTGCGCTAAATGCCAGAAGAAGGCTCATGTACGTCATGGAGGGGGCTCCGCCATGGGCGTGTGCACCAGGAACACGACGGTGAGCACCAAGTGCTTGGCGACTGTCCTGGCTCCTGTACGACACACATGCGACAACAATAAACCCATGTCATTATGCAGCACGATGAACAGTAAAATCTTACTTGCGTTGATAAATGCAAACGAGAACTGGGCGTGACGTCCAGCTTCCGTAATCTGTGATTGTGTTGGTGCGCTGTCACTTGCTACAGTAGAAATTCTGGCACTATGGGCGGTGGCGGAAGCAGAATTCGGACCCCGCCACCACAACGCGGGCCTCCCCATGAAGGCGAGTTCCTCCGAAACGGCCCACTGCTCTCTTTCATCAAGAAGAAAGGTGTTTGACGACCTTTGGTGTAGTTTTCACCGTGAGGGCAACCCTTCCGCAAGCTATCGACGTTCCTTTCAGGATACCACCAACGGGGGCGAAATTAACAGGTTAGGAAGCCCTCATCACCCCTAAATGAAGCGATATGGTTGGTAGTTTCAAAAGACGGTGAGGGGGTTGTAAAAGGTAGCAAAATGTCTCCTTTTGATGGCGTAAAAACACCGTGTTCAGCGAAATCCATAAAAGGAGCAAATTGATCCCTTTTAGCACGAAAGGGTTAAAAGACAATACTCATTTCTATCGAGGAAGACCAACTTCAAGCGCTTCAGACGCAAGGATTGACCATCCGAGCTATCGCAGAGGTTGCTGAGCGTAGTAAAACCATTGTTTAATGCTCTCTCAAAGATCCCGTTGACTATGCAATACCAAACACGAAGGGCGAAGACGAAAGCTAACCGAACGTGATCGCCGGGTTGTCTTTCTCGAGGCCGCCTTCAAGAAGAAATCATCGTCTCAGATCGCTGCCGTGTTGTCCAAGCCGATCTCTGCACATGACTTGCAGAGAGCTCCAGGGGAACGAGAAGGTGGTGCATCAGAAGAGGAAGTTGGCCTCCGCCCACATGCCTTTCCGTGTCGTAGCGTGCAAGTCCTGGTCTCTTCAATGTGTTCGAACCTGTCAGGGCTGATCCAGGGTTATTCTTCTCGACGAGAAGGCATTCAACTTAGATGGTCCTGATGGTCTCCAACACTACTGGCACGACTTTCGTCAGTCAGAGGAGTTTCTGGAGCCGTCAAAATGGCGGGGGATCAATGACGAGGTAGGGAATGTAAGGAGTGTTTTTGGTCGCTACAAATACCAGGTTCGCTCTCCTGCACGGAGGACAGAACCCATTTGACTACCAGGAAATACTCACAGACGATTTGTTTTCGCTTGCGGACGACATTATGCACGGCAATTACACGTTTCAGCACAACCACGTCAGCATACACGCTCCACCAAGGCCTTCTTGGCTGATCTCACTGTGCCAGTGATGTCGTGGCCTGCGCTGTCCCCGAACTGAATCTCATTAAAAACGTGTGGGGAGGGAGACATGTCGCGAGCTGTCTACGCACAGGGCAAGAAGTATGAGGCCATGACGGACCTGTAAAAGTTGCTTTTAGCATCATAGGAACCAATCACAAGTGATATACTCTTCACACTGATAAATTCGATATCCCACCGCTGTTGGAAGGTTGCGGAAGTGCATGGACAGAAAATAGATTACTGACGTGCCAGTTAGAGACAAGGAACATTTCAAAGCGAACAAATTAAAAGACTACACCCTATTTTATAGATCTTTCCTTGTACTGCTGTCCCTTCCGATTGACGCCTTGCTGTTCTGACAGCGGACCCGCCCGTCCCTCAGATAGCCCCTCGCCGCTCCGGCAGCGGGCTCCCAACCGTTAGTGTGCCACAATCTTCAGATCCGTTTAGTGTATACTTCTGGTTAGCTCTCAGTCGCCCCAATAGCCTGGCCTCGCCAGATCCTCTGCGTACGAACCCCCAGCACTGCTCCGACCAATACAGGAAAGCTCAACGTCGGCATCCTCCCGAAAGCCACGTCGCTCCAAGACGTCCCTTAACGCCGGTCACTACCCTAGGACCACGTCACGCTGGCAATCCCCAAACTCTCGTCCGCAGCACTGGCACCTCCCTGGAGCCGTGGCACTCCAGCACCTAAGACACTCTCCTCAAACAGCCAGACACTACCTCAGGGCCTGTCGCACTGGGACTCACCCACACACCACACAAAATCCTCTCATCACTAGTGGTTGCTCGCCCCTGATCTAGTTTGTTGCTTCACAGAGAACGACCTCATATTCCCCCGCGACCCGTGTATTTCTGTATCAAAGGGATTCTGCCTTTGCGGCCACTTCGCCAGCTACACACATATGCATCTACACGGCACCTCTCCTCATTCTTCGGCTTCTGTCTGCCTGCTTCGTGTAGGTCACTCCTCTTCGCTCTTGGCCTCTGATAGCCGCTCGTTCGCCCTTGTGACACTTCTGTCACCCTTCTCGTGTCATTCTGCGCTGCTTACCCGACGTCCATGTTCTCTCGCCTTGAACGCGCTGCGATTTGAGCGGTCGTCCTTGGATACCTCTCCGCTCAACTGCAACCCCGATTGCCGCACGGTAGACGTGGCGTGTCATATCCTTTGGGCTAGGCGACTTACCCGGCTAACCTCCTCGTGGACGTCCGTATGGTCAGGCTCACAACTCTACTGCCCATGGCTTAAAAACCTGTTATGGGTATTTCCTTCCATTGGTGGATCGGATAAATATGTAAACATGTTCTCCAGAATGCCCAATGTGGTTAGCTCCCAATCTGTCAAATGCATGGTGAGAAATGCGTTATTGGCTGAAAAATGGACCAAAAATGTTGTCCTTATCGTACTGGACAGCACTGTAGTTGCGTTCTTAGCTTAGGTTTTCTATACATATTATCGGGTAATGCGACAAGATCCCCAAAATAATTGGGAACTCGTTAGGATAAAGACATAGTTGTGTGTGCTGGATACAAACTAAGTGAGTTACGCGGTTGGTCCGTTTGATTGGTCTTGTTCGGCAACAGTCAACGGAAACGTAGCCGGGGAAATTAATGTTTTGGGAAAATTTCAACTTATCCTACGACAGTGGATGGATAGATCGGTTTCGTCTCATCTTATAGCAATTCACAGCATCACTTGATAAAGAAATACAACTAATCTGGACGACAAGGAAATTAACAAAAGATACAAGAAATATATACTTGAAATGACAGGGTCCTTCCCAGAGAGAGAACTGACAAGTTGGTCGGAGCCACATCGTTTCGAGTCAATACCACGGAAATCTTTAGTACAGACAAAAAATGGCTACGATTAGAGATTAACTCTGGGGAATGAGCTGGTAAAGGGGCACAACTCCAGGTACCGTTCTGCGTTTCCCTCATGGACGTTTGGTGATCTCGATGTGGTGTTGCTCCTCCGCTTGCTAGGAAGGATTTATTTTCACGACAAATATAAATCAAGTACAACCAAATAACTTGCGTGTACAACTTGGTCGTTGGCGTTCCCTAGAATGCCCAGGCTTTCCCAGCATAGTGTTCCTTATTTGCGATGTTTGCGATGAAGACATTGGAGGCATCTTAGAAACCTAACGTTGGAAATGAACGAACAGAGGTATCGAGGGGTGGGGGCGGCGCACGCGCTCACCCCCGCTGACAAAAATTCTACTGTGGAGTTACTCATAAGAGCATTCCTGAACCCTTACAGCACCGGAGTGCAAGGGGCCTGCTCCGGCTCATGTCAACGTCCTCATTG
>JAADYK010001233.1:0-10331 GCA_023338225.1 Halophytophthora batemanensis | reverse complement strand
GGGTGTGGAGGCGCAGGAATAGGTCGGCAGTAGCTCGCAGAACTGGGAGTGGAATAGCGGCTATGCAAGAAGGTAGCTACGAGAAACCGGAGAAGCTCGGCTGCATCGCTAAGTGCTGCGATGACGGCAACGCGCCAACTCGGGGTTTCTTTGGTATCACGAGTAGCTGCTAGGCCAGATCCCATCTTACCTGTGATTGGCCAATTCTGGTCTTGATACGGGTGAATAATCGAGGGCGAGTTGCAACAAAATGATGGCAACTCGTGGGAACTTAGTGGTAGATTGGGAACACCTGAGCAGCGCTCATGGAGTTTAGGCACGATGAGATTCCCTCGTCGAACGGCATCGCAAGCACTATCGCTAATATCCAGCACAGGCGGAAGGTGAAATTCTTGAAAATAACGCGTCTACCAGCAGCTGGAGTTCGCGCTGTACACCGTCGATCGTTCGCTGTGTGAGCCTGCACAAATGAACAAGGAGTTCCAGGAAGTGGTTGGGCCTGTACTGCTTCAGAATATATGCTTCACGGAGGTGGAAGGAACGTCCAGGTCGTATCAACGAAGCAATGGTGAAGGGTTCCACTTCGAACTCAAAAAGTTTATCTTGCGTGACGTTCCCGCTCAGCTCGACCTGCGCACCCTGGACTTCTTTATCGTCCAGCACAACCCCCGCACCGGATCCAAGGTTGGGCTCAACCCGGACTTCGGAGAACTTGACTTCCTTGCGCTGGCCTAAGCTGCTCTCTTGAGCGCCGGCACACTTCCTGACTCGGTGCAGTTTTTGATCAAACAAACATCATGTCGGTACTCGTTGAAGTCTCTCAGTATCGGCCGGCATGACTGCTGGATTTCGGTTTTATCCAGTGACGACGAGTGGTTGAGGACACCATAGTCTCAGAACATGAACGTCAGAAACGTCATCACGACCTCGCCGTGCGAGCAGGGCCTCCGGCTGCTAGTAGATGGCGCCCGCACCACGCCACGGTTTGTGAGGCTGTCATTGGTTGGGCAGCAGCAACAACTTGCGCATGGCGGCTATAGTCGACGAGGTTACCTTGGGGAGAAGGCGAAGAATCCTGAAGTTTACTTGCTAGTGGCGCCTGGACACCTGCAGCAACGACAATACCCAGCGTGTGGCGAGGCCATCAGACGTCGCCATGGCCAGCAATCGTGCAAATCGGTGCAAGTGCGGCTAGTGCATTCATCGTCATTACGCAGGGTAAAATCCTGCAGCGTAGAGAACAGTAGACTTGCACACACTCAGGTAGTGCTTGAGCACGGGCTGTCGTCGACGTGAGGCGAGATGTGGCTTGGGCAGGGGCGGGTCTGGCAGGCTGGGCTCAGTTCCTCAAACTCTGGAAGCGTGCTCAAATGTAGCCCAACGGTTTCCCATGCTGCCATCTGCGTACCACGAGGTGCTGATCCAGCGTCGAAGCCGCTGGCCGATTCCAGCTGGGGCTCTTGTGCTGCAGTCCAGTGGGGGCATGAACGCGCAGGTGCTGCCATGCTGCCTAGATCGCGAGTGGAGACCCCCCCCCTACACATACTTTGGCTTGATTAACGTATCGTTTTTTCCCCAGAAGTTCAATCTTGACGTCACGCATGGAATCCCGCACGCCCATCATGTCAAAGAGGGCGCGTCGTGGAAAGAAGCAGGTTTCAGCCACCGTCTTGTCCACACTAAAAACGGTAAGCTTGCTAGGGTCAGGACGGGACTTGGGTCCAAGACGGGACTTGAAAAGACACAACCAAGCGAGAGTCGTCGAGTGAGACCCTGCTGTGCGTCACGCCTTGCTGCAGCAGCTCCCCTTGCTGTAGCGCTCGTAGCGGCCCATTGCACAGCGTCGGCATGAAGAGCAGCAAGCTCAACAATTCCATCGTGTCGGTGGAGTCGGCCTGGCTGTGCGCGGCTGAGACGGACGTCGCGCGCGAGGAGCAGCAGCGCGTGGAGATTCTGACCAGGCGGCGGAGGCAACACACGCAGGACAAGTATGAGCTAGACAGTGAAGCCACACGGCTGGACCAAGAGCTCAAGGAGCAGCGACTCGAATGGCAGAAGAAGACGGAGCTACGACGCCAGCGCCAACTGCCGAGAGCCGAGCGCGAACTGGTCCAGGCCGCGGAGCAGAATGGCAGCAACAACCGCAAGAAAGGCAGCATTTACGCCATGGAGAACCGTCGGCTGTCCATGCTGCTGGGAGACGTAACCCTGCGCCAGAGAGTGAAGAGGTATGGTGCGGCTATTGTGTCGCCTTGCTTGCCACAGTTTGGGCTCAACGTGTTGCTCTTCTTGGTTCAGGAAAAAGCGTCGCCCGCGTGTCGTCAACGATATGCTGTCGCTCGAGCGCCGCTACGCCGCGGTAAGCCGATTCAATGCGATGCGTAGAGCTTGATTTGACCGGCGACTCCGATTCAAAACCTACTGCGTGGATTCGTAGCTGACCTAGCCTGATTGTTGCGCTCCAATCCGGCAGAGTGCTCGTCGCATCCAGAGATGGTGGCGCGGGTATTTGCACCGCGAGTTTTGGCGCCTCTACTTCCGCCAGGTGAAAGCCGTGGTGCAGCTCCAGCGACTTGCTCGCGGGTTCCTCACGAGGCGCTGGATACGCATTTGGCACGCGAATCGGACACTTCGTGTGACGCGGGTGCAGGCACTGTTCCGCGGTTACTACATTCGACGATGTGTACTGGTAACTCGGCGTCGCTGGGAGTACCTGAATGCGGCCAAGATCCAATCCATCGTTCGAATGTACTTTGCAAAACAATGGTGTGCCCAACTCCAGGAAGAGATTGCGGTGCTCCACATCCAATCGCTTTGGCGCGGGTTCTCGTCGCGTAAGGAGTCGGATATGCTATGGCTGTCAGCAAAAGCCACCAATCTCCAGCGCTTGGTGAGAGGTATGCTCGCGCGAAAGCGCACGAGAAGGCGGGGTATGAGCTATCACCGTAGTGCAACACAGATTCAGCGCATGTTTCGAGGGATGAAGACGCGAATGGAGATCGAAGAGCTTTTACGCGAGCGAGAAACGCGAAATCGACAGGAGCTCATGGCCATGATGGAAGCTGAGGAAGAATGGTATCGAGGTCAACGCGACAAGCTCCAAGCAAGGCTCAATCGACTCCAACTACTCCAGCAGTACGTTTAGGACGAAAAGTTGATGTGACGGTGATTCTCGAGTGGAAGGATGCCTATCGATGCACGAAGGGAGACGCACTTATTGTTACATCTGTTGTACGCACAGAGTCTGTCAGCTGGAAGAAGAGTACTTCCGCAAGCATGAGCACATCTACGATGTACGTCCGAACAGCAGTTGAATGGACAGAGAAGATGGTGTAGCTCTACTAACCTACCATTTTCGCTCTACCTCAGATGGAGAGTATCTATCTTGACATGCAAACGCAGCGCATGCGTGTGTCACCCCGTGCCATCGAGCAAGGCTGGGTAGAGGAGATGGAGGAAAAGATGAAGAAACAGCGCGCATTGATCACCAAGCTCAAGATGGAGACCGTGTTTGATTTGGGATTGCGATTCAAGACGAAGGAAGACGAGCTGCGCCAGTTTCAGTGGCGTATCCGGCAGCTTGAGGAGAAGCGACGATGGGTAAGGGCCAATGTGGACTTTGGGAGGCCTTTTCACTGAATACTGGACGTGAAGCAGACATTTACACTCGAGTTGTTTTTCGTTGCACGGCTCAGTTTGAAATCTGGCGCGATGAAGAGTTCCTCGACTACTGGGAGGTAAGAATCAGCACCAGTCGACTTTGCTTGGCTCCAAGAGAATCAACTACCATATGGCTCTTATCTTGACTGTCGTCGACATTGACTATTGGCCCCACTCTTGTAGCGAGAATGCCAGTTCCGTCACGAAGTCAAGCTCGTTCAGAGGCGCCAGCACATCGCCGAGACACGACGTCGGTGGGCCATTCAGTTCTACCGACTCAATGGTAAACGTGACCATCGCTGGCGGGGGACGTGCTGGACTCCGCAAGTTCTAGAGGAAGCCAAGGAAAGGGAGACTTTCTGCCTCGGGAACACCGACATCCTGGCTTTGATCCGAGACAAGTGGGAACAGCGAAAACGAGATTCGGCATTTTCCCAGCGGGTGCGGAATGACGAAGACGAAAAGCGAGAGACAAGGGAGCACATTGACGTGCTTGCCGATCAAATCGCTCTGGTGGAGGCCACATCCGAAATCGAGCAGACGAAAGCGCTATTCGACCCAGTTTTTCAAGACGTGGAGCGTTCTTTCCACGAGGTTCAGCGTCGACAGCGCTCTCACGAAAAGCACTTAGCAGGTGTCCGAATCGAAAGGCAGCGCCAGCAAAATATCCCCGTGGAACTGGAGGAGGCGGACGTTGCAGTTGCGAGAGAGGAGGAGGACCCGGCTCGCCTGATGGATCGCTTCCAGAAGAAGCGGCAGCTCATGCTAGCCGCCAAAGTTCCGTGGCACCTTCTGGACCAGCTGGCCGCCGAGCGCCACAGCCTCGCGCAGGAGAAGGCGATGTTCAAGCTCTGGGGGAAATCTTCTGTAGGCGATTGATTTGCTTGGATGGCTTGCAGCCAGACACCATTGGACGGGGTCTGACAAAGGATGCCTTACACTTGCGCTAAGGATCGACAACACGATGAGCTTGGCATCTGAATAACGCTAGTAGAATCCAAATCCTGTGTGGGACGAATGCTCTATGGGTCTCCAACATTTACGTCACCCGTGCTATTTGAAGCGGAGCCGGAGCTGCTAGCGGTGGCATTCACCGCTACACCACGATCGCTATCAGTACTGCTGGCATGCATGTGGCTAGAAGTGGAGGAAGCTAGCACGGCTTTCTGGAGCGCGACAGCCTTCTGCACGTTTACGAGGCCATACCCAAAGGCATTGTTCGGGATGCTGACGGTCTCCAACACACTTCCGGATGAGTCACAAGTTGAGGTAGTCGTGCTCAGCAGACCTCCGCTTGTAGCTTCAGCTGATTGCTGCAACAATGCCTTGACCTCTGCAGTCGAGAGATCCGGGAATGCTTCAATCAGCAGCGCAACCGCCCCCGAAACGTGCGGAGCGGCCATACTTGTTCCGGAGTACAGCTGGAGGCTTTCGTCGGAGCTGGAGCCTGGAGACACGATTGTCTCTCCCGGCGCAACCAGATCCGGCTTGACCTTGCCGTCCAGACCTGGGCCACGGCCGCTGAAGCTCGACAGTGCGCCCAAGTAGTCCGTGGCACCGACCGCAATCCCAGCGTCCCCGTCCGCAGGTGAGCTCACTGTTGCACAGCCAGATCCAGAGTTCCCGCTGGAGAACACGGGAATAATGCCTGCGCTGACCCACACGTCGATGACGCTGTCGAAGGCTGTGGTACCGCGATCCGTGTTCCACGAATTGTTGATCACGTCGGGTTTCTTGGAGCAGTTCATTGTGGTGCCGGCTTCACTGACAACGAACGGACAGGTCAAGAACTGTGCGCATTCGAGAAGATCACTCTCTCGGCACGCATCTGTAGCGTCACAGGCTCGACATGTCATCCACTTCGCCTGCGGAGCGACCCCATAGCCATTCGCACCGGCCAACACCCCCATGACGCCAGTTCCGTGACCAGACGCGTCAAACGGCTCAGCCAAGTTTGAGATAGGATCGTACCATCCGTAGTCACCGAGGAAGTTTCCGACGAGCGCGGAGTGAGTCGCCCGAACGCCGCTATCGATACTGGCCACACGCACGTTTGTCCCTTGGTATCCCAACTCCCAGACGTCCAGAGCACGGATCGTCTCAACACCCCACTCACCGACCAAGTTGGTCACCGCATTGACAGCCCCGAGAATCGACACACTGGCAATAGAGAGTTGCGCCACGGCCTCCTCTCGGATGGACCCCACGGACGGCAACTGCGAAAGGTTGGCAATGAGTTCGGGCGTGGCGTCGCGGATGTAGACCTCGTTGGAGATCCAGAGGCTCCCGGACTTACTAGACGAGCCATTGCTGCGCTCCAGGAGCTCCAGCACCTCGTGATGCTGGTTGAGCGAGTACTCCTCCAAACGCTCCACCATGGCCTGGACTTGAGCCGCCTGGGTGCCGTTGCTGTTGTCGTTGGTGTCAGCGTTGACCTCGGTTGCACTGACCTCGTCGTCACCGCCGCACATGCCCCTGGGCGTGCTTTGCAGCCGTCGCTCCTGGGGCCGAAGGAGCTCTTCTGGGCGCGTGTCCTTCATGGCCACGATGACGCTGGCACGTCCTTGTTCGCGCAGAGCTCTATAGACGCCAGAGTGGACCTGGTCGGCATTGCGGCCGTCCTGGTGTGCACCTGAAGCCTCGAGCACCGCAGCAGTGGATAGAGTGGCTGCGAGCAGCACCAGCGGCAGGAGCGCACGTTGCATCGTGCTGCTTGCGCTTGACACGGCCAATCGAAGAATGGGAGGCGTGGCAAAGCTGACGCGTTGTGCAGATCGAGATCTGAGAACGGCTTTTCGCTTGTCAATCGTTTTCCCGCCGAACCAGAAGCAATGCAGCCCATCGCTGGTCAGCGTGGGGGCGACACCCCTCCGCGGTTACCACGAGATATCTAGCTTCCTCGCGCGCTGCTGCCGCTCCGCCTCCGCTGGCGAGGCCATCATGGCCTGGGTCCTAGAGGAACTGACTGGACCCCATGGGTCTCAACTCGTAAGGAGCTGGTCACCGTCCTAGAGCTGGATGCCTGGTGCACCGCGCTGCGAATGACCTTCGAGCTCCAAGAGCTCTAGCACCATGTTTACGTTCAAACGCGGATGAAAGAGGACAAGCTCCAAGATCCCCTGACGCGGGACGCTCGCAAACGTGTCGAAGTCGCATTCAAGAGCATCGGGCTTGCGATGATCGAGGACGGTGACTTCGGCGAGATCGTACAGCAGACAGCGGACGCTCTAGCGAGGTTTGACCTCTCTGCGCGTCCTGCGCTCGACTTCGTGGCGTTGGAGAGAGCCTTCCTCGCTCACCGTGCTCGTGTGTTCGCTATGCGAATGAAGGTCGGGCGCCCAGCCGTCCCGGGCCGTCCCAGAACTCCTGTGTGGCGCCGCCTTTCCGACGATCCAAAGGCACTGGACCAGGCGGCAGCAAGGTGCTGGTACTGCTTGCACAAGGCTCAGCACAACCGCCTCCGAAGGTGGCTGCATGGCGCTTTGTTCGTGAGTGCCCCGTGTTCCCTCGTCTACTGGCTGGGACGCCGTTGAGTTTCTGGCCTACGTGGGCTCGTGATGTCTAAACATGGTGTTGCTTGTCTTGTGTGTCTGGTATCTGCTTGCCTCTTCTTTCAACGTGAGCTTGCATTCTGCCCCGGGCTAGCTCCGGCTCTTCCGTACGTTTGTGTATATGCCTCGTATGATCCAACACTACTTTGCTCGGACACACAGCAAGAAGTCGGGGATGCAGCAGTAACTAGCTTTCCTGTGGACGTTCAACCACCAGAGTCTCTCCGTGGACATTCCAAGTCGCGTGCTGAAGCGCAGGCACCCGTGCTAGCAGTGCGCGAAAATCTCGCCCCAGAGCCGCGGAGAGGCCGACGTGAACTGCACCCTACAGTAAGTGACCGACCGGAAGTTGGCCCAGGTGCATTCGGGATGGAATCGTACCAACACTAAGGACTACACGGAGCTAGCTATCCCATTCATTCCCAGGTTCGCGAGCTACTACCGACCCATTCCTGTGTCTCCACACCCAGGCACGTGATACGATCTTCTCGCTCCACCGCCTCGTTCGTTTCCCAAGCTCTTCTCTCGATGGGAGACCGACCGGCCTGGTGGGAGCGGTCGGTCGTCCAGTGCGCAAGGAAGACATGGATCCCGGCCGCTCAAGACCACGAGTGCGCCGCTCGCTCTAGGCGGACCAAGGACAAGTCGTGGTCCCAGGATAAAAGAGCACTACGCGATGAAGGCATGCTCGTGCTGCGGGAGAACCAACCTCAGCATCACCAGCGAGAAGGTCCTCTCGTGCTCGCACTGCAGCCTAACGCTCGGCCGCAACGTGAACATCACGCGCAGCATCTACCTGAAGAACGAACACCTGCTCACTCGGGCTCCTGGAGTTCTGATGGCCGGAGATGTCTACTCCATGGTTGTTCGTTGCGTGTGAGCTTGCTCGCACACATCGACCTGAAACAGAAAACGGCATGTCTTCTGGACCAGGACGATACTTTGGTATCTCGTGGTAACTTAGGGACATATCGAGGCGAACATGCGGAAGGCTCCATCTCCTGGCAAGCTGAATGCGTACAGTTCGGCGTCTCTAGTGTCTAGAGCCCCGTCGGGACCGCGTCTTCCTCTCTAGTGCGGCCACGCGCTCTTTGAGCTCCTGGATCAACTGCGCCTCGCGATACTTGACCGTGAGCGCCGCGTTGAGAGCATTCACAGCACCCTGCGGCATCTGCCACGTCGGTGTGCGCTGTGAGTTGTCTGGGAAAAAGTTAGTGGTCACCGGCGGCTCCAGTACCAGTGGCTGACCAGACCAGCGCATGAACATGGACTCCCAGAGTGCCACGCGCTTCAGAAGGCCGGCTAGTGGCGGGTCCAGTTGCTGGTTCGGCACGAAGAACTGCTCTGTGAGCTGCGGCCGGAAACCGTTGACCCACGTCCATACGGACGCCGTGCGGTTCTCCAAGTTCGCCTCGCGCCTGTGCTTCTTGCAGTCGAAGAGAAAGGTCCCGAAGCGGCACGAGTGCAGCGCCTCGGCCAACAGCAGCAGTAGGCTCTCGTTGAACTCAAAGTAGCTCGGAAAGATGCGCACGAGCTGCGAGACGCAGTCCAAGAACTGAATGAAGATCGGAGACTCCTGCGTGTCGGCCTTCTCGCCGTGCGAGTGCCGCAGTTGGAACGGGTGGCCGAAGGAGAGCCACTCCTTCTCAATAAGCACCTGGAAGCCCCTCCACGTGCGGAAGTACGGGTCCACGAAGAGCTGAGCCAGCGATACAATCTGGCTGGTGCGGTCCCAGCCATGGCTGCAGTGCAGCAGTACAGATTCGCCTGCACGCAGCAGTCCGGCTACATGCAGCCCGGTCTTGAGCAACTGCCGGATGTAGACCAGCCACTTGGTGTCTTCCACACTGCCCAGCCACCGCAGATTATCACAGGACGGAGATCCGCACAGGTTGCGCAGCTTCTTCATGCTGTCTCGCATCGAGTGGATGTTCGGGATATCCATGAAGGACACACGGCAGTTCTTGTAGTTGACCGAGCTCTCCACGCCGTATCCCTTGGCGCGGTTCGCCTAAGAAGCGCAAGCAGACCCACCACACGATGCTAAGCACTCGCCAACTCAATGCAGCCTAGCAAGTCAGTGACGCCCCTTACCAGTGCGTTTGTCATCGGCCGGCAATCAATGATGTGCAGTTCGTCCCGCAGCAGACTGGACGAGGCGATGCCGGACACGAGGCTCTGGTCTGCGGGCGACGTGGACTTGGACATGCCCACCTTCGGTTGGCTAGACCGCGAGATTGTGGCGCCGTTGGCGGCGTTGAGCCAGCAAAGCACCGGGATCCGACCCAGCGAGCGGAATTGCATAGCGTCCTGCAACACCTCGTCTTGGACGGTCGTGGGCACCACCAGCAGCTCCGGGTACGTCTCGATGGCGCGGAAGCCCTCGTTGATGTTTGACACCCGCCACTTGCCGTTATCGAAGACGCCTTGGCGTTCCCACTCAGCCCGGTCGTTGTAGACGTCCCAGTCCAGCACGCACGGCAGCAGCGGCTCCTCCTCCAGCACGTTCTCCGGCAGCCTACAACAGCAAACGAGGCGGTGAGTCGGGTCCGGCAGATAGCAGGTACGTGGGAGGGAGGCCGTCTCGGACGCGCCTACCGGTGGTAGAAGGCGAATAAATACTCTATTTTGTCCGGGAAGACGTAGGTGGTGAGCACGGAGAAGATCTTGGTGATCTCCACGACGTCGAAGCGGAAGGACAAGTGGCGCATATCTTTGGTGAAGAGCTCCACCACCGAGTTCTTCTTGCGCACCGAGGAGATGCTGCCCAGCGGCAGCACGAAGAAGCTGGCGATCTCGTCCTCGGCGCGCTCCAGTAGGTGCTGCCGGACGCGCTCGTACTCGTGCTCGTCCGGCACGAACTGGAAGCGGTACGTCGTCATGAGCACGCGCCCGAGACACACCGTGGCCGCCGCCGTATCCTTCCTCGGCGCGTGCTCGTCCAGGAACTCGCTCGTGATGGCAGCCAGCACGTCCGTCTCGCCCACGAGCCGCCCGCCCACGATGTCGTCGTGCTCCACCATGTCTTCTTCCGTTCTGACGTCGGGGGGGGGGGGGGGGGGGGGGGGGGGGGGGGGGGGGGGGGGGGGGGGGGGGGGGGGGGGGGGGGGGGGGGGGGGG
>JAADYK010001232.1:0-10347 GCA_023338225.1 Halophytophthora batemanensis | reverse complement strand
GAGATCCTGTCACGTGCTTGGGTGTGAAGACGCTGGAATGGGTCAGTAGTAGCTCGCAAAACTGGGGACGAATTGAGTAGCGACTGTGCAAGGTGGAAGCTAGCTGGTAGCTGCGAGGAACCTGGAGAAGTTCAGCGAGCAGCAAGTGGCGCAGAGTATTGCTCGAACTTGGTTGGCCATGGGTTCCTATCTCGAGTAGGTGATAGGCTGGATCCCACAGCATCTATGACTGGCCAATCCTGGCGTTGATGTCGGGGAATACGGGCGGGTGAATGGCAGAAAAGTGCAGTGGTAGATTGGTCACGCAGACCTCACCCATCATCGTCCGTTTGCGCACCCGGGCCTATGCTTCTTGCGCGTGCGGTACCTGCCAACCAACCACGCACCTGTCCCCCCGCGGCTCGAGGGCCACTGACCACTGACCAATTGGAGCGGAAGGCAGGAGACACCAAGGCGAAGATGCGCGTGGAGCTGGCCAAGCGCTTCCTGGGCGCGGCCTCGCGCCTGTCGTCGCAGCAGCTGCGTGCGGCGCACGCCAAGGCGACGCTGCGCTCGGCGCTGGCGGTGGAGGCGTCTCAGGCGCGCCAGAGCGACGGCCGCTATGCGCGCGTGCTGCCCGCGGCGGCCGCGGTGGCCATGCTGGGCGCGGCGGCGCTGGCCTCGAGCGAGAG
Organism: Halophytophthora batemanensis; assembly: GCA_023338225.1. Taxonomy (NCBI): domain Eukaryota; phylum Oomycota; class Peronosporomycetes; order Peronosporales; family Peronosporaceae; genus Halophytophthora; species Halophytophthora batemanensis. The sequence continues at coordinate 9,676 of JAADYK010001232.1, read as the reverse complement.
CGACGCAGCCCGGAGCGAGGGCGCGTCAGCGGCGCCTGTGGGCCGTGACGCGGCGGCTCAGGCCATGCTGAAGGAGGTGGTGGCCAAGCTGAACCGCATTGAGAGCGCCGTGGCCAACCCGAAGCGCCACGCGGACGGGCTGAACCCGGGCGTGGATGTGGTGCTGGGCGCGCAGTGGGGCGACGAAGGCAAGGGGAAGCTGGTGGACAACCTGTCGCAGAACTACGACGTGATCCTGCGTGTGGCTGGCGGTGCCAACGCGGGCCACACTATCGTGCACGAGGGCAAGAAGTACAAGTTCCACTTGGTGCCTTCGGGCATTCTCAACCAGGATGCCGTGTGCATCATTGGCAACGGCGTGGTGGTGCACCTGCCCAGTCTGCTGCAGGAGCTGGACGACCTCAAGAAGATGGGTGTGGACTACGAAGGCCGTATCCTCATCTCGGACCGTGCGCACATGGTGCTCGACCTGCACCAGGAGGTGGACGGTCTGAACGAAGAGCGTCGCGGTCGCAACAAGATTGGCACAACCAAGAAGGGCATCGGTCCGGCTTACTCGTCCAAGATGCTGCGCAACGGCGTGCGTGTGGGCGACCTGCGCTACTTTGACGACTTCGCCGACAAGCTGCGCGACCAGGTCAAGTTCTACAAGGACAACTACCCGGAGCTGCAGGCGGACGCCGAGGCTGAGATCGAGGTCTACCGTGCCATGAAGGACGAGATCCTCAGCTTTACGGTGGACACGATCGCCTACCTCAACAACTCGTACGTGGCTGGCAAGAAGATCCTTGTGGAAGGCGCCAATGCCACCATGCTGGACATCGACTTTGGCACGTACCCGTACGTGACATCGAGTAACCCGAGCATTGGCAGTGTCTGCACTGGCGGTGGCATCTCCCCCAACCGTCTGAATGGCATCATTGGCATCGTCAAGGCGTACTGCACGCGTGTGGGTGAAGGTCCTTTCCCCACGGAGCTCAAGGACGACGTGGGCGAGCACCTGGGCACGGTGGGAGCGGAATTCGGCACCACCACGGGTCGCGCTCGTCGCTGTGGCTGGCTGGATATCCCGCAGATGCGCTACTCCAACATGGTGAACGGCTTCACGGAGCTCAACCTGACCAAGCTGGACGTGCTCACGGGACTCAAGAAGGTCAAGATCGGCGTGGCGTACTGGCACCAGGGCAAGAAGCTGGACGGCATGCCCTCGAACCTGCAGCTGCTGGAAGAGTCGGTGGTCGAGTACGAGGAGCTGGAGGGCTGGAGCGAGGACATTTCCAAGTGCAAGACCTTCGAGGAGCTGCCCGAGGCGGCGCAGAAGTACGTGCTGCGCGTCGAGGAGCTGCTGGGCACGCACATCAAGTGGATCGGCGTGGGCCAGGACCGCTTCGACGTCATCACGCGTCCGCACCCGCTCGAGAAGGCCTTCCATGCCTAGACGAGACGAGACGAGACGAGTCGAGACGTGACGCGCCGGCATTCTCCGCTGCGCCGTGACGCACAGCTGGCTGCTGCCGGCGACCAGGCGGTGCTCCAGGCCGCGAGTGGCACTGCGTCGCCTGCGCAGGGGCTGCCTTAGAAGGACCCTTCCTCTGCTTGCTTCTTCATACACTGTGCTTTGGCCTGGGGCTCTCTCTGCTGGCTTGGTGCAAAATATCGCATTTCAGATAACGAGGAGATCGCGGGCGGTGATTGGCGGAGCGCCCGTGGAATACTCTCAGTTCGAGGCTCTCATTGGCGGAGCGTCATGACGCCTCCACGTTGAAGCCATCTGAGACCCCCCCCCCAGTCCATTCTCCGAGGGAACATGGAGCTCTCTCTGCGTCTCGACTGCACCTTCCGCTCTACGTCTCCGCGGCAGCGCGCCACAGTCTGCGCGGCCTCCACGGTCCTGTCACCGTGCGTCAGACGCGGCAATGTCAACCTCTCCCGGTCGCGAGCAGATTCTGCTGAGCGCAGTTGACGAGAAATTCTCCACCGTCGTCTCTCCCTCCAGTTCCAACCCATAATGAACTCCTCACCGAGGACACCTCGCCATGCAGCAGCCTGTAGCTTCTCCGCGACTGGCCGCTAGCCGCTCTTCCTTGCGCCTCGCCTCGCTTTGTCTCGCCTCTCCTCGTCACAAGTCAATCCATTACGTCCGACGCACACACACGCCACTCCAGTCGACGCCAAGCCATGGTTTCAAGCCACTGCTGGGCTGCCGTCGCGCCAGGAGGAGACACGCCGCTGCACCTGTACGCACGCTACGGCCCTGCGGACGCTGCGGACGCGCTGCTGCGCCAAGGCGCCGACGTCGAAGCGCGCAACCCCCAAGGCCTCACCCCACTACTACTCGCAGCTCAGAGCAACCAACTCGAAGTCCTCCAGCTTCTTCTCTGCTACGGCGCACGCACGGACGCTCGAGCTCCACTCCCGCTCGACATGGACAGACGACGGCGCAGCAAGCGACAGAGCCGTAAGGCCATGCCAGAGCTCGGCACTTGCGTCCACTTGGCAGCTGCTGCAGGCCACGCACTTGTCCTCAAACTGCTGGTGGCAGCAGCGGCGCTGGACGTCGCTGTTTGCACACAAGGCCGTCGACGTCTCACGCCGCTGCACTTGGCTGCGCAGTCTGGCCATGTGGCCACTGTGCGTGTGCTGCTGGCTGCACGAGCCGACGTGAACTGTCGCGACGCACAGGGCCTCACACCACTGCACTACGTCAGCATGTATCCTTCCCGTACGCCCTGCAGTTCCGCTGCAGCTGCGACATTGGCTGCATCGCACCAAAGTCTCGTGGATGCTGCTCATGTGGCTGTAGCACAGACGTTGATGGACTCTGGTGCGTCGCTGGACGCCTGTGGAGCGCTGGACGGGACCCCCACACCGCTCAAGATGGCGCTGCTGCATGGCCACACGACGCTGGCCAACGCGCTGGCAGCTCGTGGAGGGCACGTGAGTCGGTCTGCGCTGTGGCTGCAGCCATTCAAGACGTTCTTCACGCTCTGGAGCCGTCGGACGAGTTTCGTAGCCTTGAAACCCACTGCACCACGTCCTCGTTCGCTGTCTCAGACGCTGGCGGTGGACACTCCGCCATTAACGACGCAGAAGCCACTACAGTCGGAGAACTGCTCGTCGCTGCATGTGGCGGCCCGACGAGGCCAATTGGAGCGTGTCCAGACGCTTCTGGCTGCTGGCGCGTCGCCACTCGAGAGAGACGATGCAGGCGACACGCCCATGCTGACGGCGCTGCGCCACGGTCACTCACGCACGGTGCAGTGGTTGCTGCAGCACGTCGGCGACGCCAATGAGGACGGCGATGTCAACGCCTTCGACCCGCGAGTGACGTCAGCACTGCATGTTGCCGCTTTCTTTGGCTCTCTGGAGCTTGTCAAGCGACTGGCAAGAGACTCCAACAGTCTCGGAGAACTTGATGCGACGGATGCTGACGGCGCTACGCCGCTGTGGCTGGCGGCAATACACGGACATCTGGATGTGGTGGTCTTCTTGGCACAACAAGGAGCTGACACGCACCGCTGTGTGGCTGGAGACTCGGCCATCCGTTGCGCGGCGTTGTTGGGCCACCTAGACGTGGTGGAGTACCTCTCCGGGTCTTCTCCGACGCGTCCTAGCCGCGGCTCTCGACGCTCCCGAGTCGATCGCCGCAGATCCATCTAAACACCAGAGAGTCCGCAGTAACAGAGGTAGAGATAGAGTTGTAGAGCTGCATGGCGGTCGATTGAGGACCTGAAGACCACAGTTTCAGCACAATGAGATCGATTCAATAGCAGGGAACCCCCTCCGCCCGTCCGTCGCTGAGGTCCAGACCAAAGCGAGAGATGCCGCGGCTCGGCTGGCTCACTTGATGCCCAGCAGCGCCTTGCAGTCGTGGCAGTACCATTTGCCGGCGGGCTGGTCCGTGAGCCCCACGCAGCCGAAATGGAACCACTCGTACTTGCAGTCGTCGTTGTCGCAGCCCACCATCTGCCCGAAGGACACGCGACGGCAGTGGCAGTAGATGGGCTCGTTCGGGTCGATAGGCAGGTCTTCCGGTGCCAGCAGCCCCACGCCAGCCACCGAGGTCTACATGCGCACAACACCGCCTTGTGAGTACTGCTTCGCCTTCCAACACCAGAGCCTATCATCGCTCGAACCGCCTCCACACGTACCAAAGCAGGCGTCTTGATCGCCGTCTCCGTCACTGAGCGCTTGCGACTACCACTGGCTGCTGCTGCCCCAGTGCTAGAGCCCTTCGCATGCTGCGAGGCAGATCCGTTCTTGTCCTTGGTAGGAAGCGAGCCACTGGCACCCGAAACGGGCGTCGAATGCTTGGACCGCGAGTGCGGAACGTGTGGAGGGAGCCCACTGGTGCTGTGAGCGTGTACATGGTGCACTGCACCGCTGGAACCCGCAGCAGCGGTGCCACTAGCGCTCAGCTTCTGCTTCTTACGAGAGGGTTTACCCTCCTCGGTGTACTCGCCGTTGGCCTTGAGTAAGGCGGCGTAGCTCTCCAGATCGCGGTCCAGACGCCGGATGTGGTGGTCCACGATATCGTAGGACTGGGCCGCGATGGCGATCTTCTCGTCCAGCTTTTGCACTACGCGCGCGTGCGTGTCTTGGAGCTTGCGCTGAGTCTCGTCGGCTGCCACCAGCTCGCGCAGTTCGGCTTCTGTGGGCTCGTCCTGCGTCTTGTCGGCGCAACGGGCGAGCACCTTCTGGCGTGCGTTAACCAGATACGTCTTCTGTGAGGACTTGAGTTCGTCTAGAAGCGGGTACGACGTCTGTGGCGATAGCAGGACGCCCACAGCGAACGCAGAAAGACACGAGTTGGAGCGATAGAAGGCCGTTAGCTACGTGGCTCGTGCGCGGGACATGGAGCTCAAGGAAGAGACGTGAGGGTAGCAGGCGGCGCGCATGCACCTTGTCTAGCTCGCGCATCAGGTCGAAGTTGCGCTTGATCTCCGACGGCAGCATGTACATGCTCTCGAGGTAGTCCTCCAGATAGGTGCCCATGATGCTTGGCGGCTCGTGTGCGTGCACGCAACCCAGTTTATCTTGGAGTTTGTATGGGGAGTAAGTACACTTGGGCGCCGGCCGCTAGAAAATCGTACTTAGACGGGGAAAATAGCACAATAAGATTGGAGGGGCAACGCGGTAGATATATCAAGTTTAGAGAACATGGCTACACAACTCCGTCCCAGTTGTCTCCGCTTCCTACTTGGTCTTCTTCTTGGCCGCTGCCTTCTTCGGGTCTCGCTTCTTGGCGTCCTTACCAGGCTTGTCCTTCTTGTCCGGCTTGGCCGCGCGCTTCTCGGAGCTCTTGGCAGCCTCCTTCTTCTTGGGCTTCTCCTTGCTCGCGCTCTTCGTGCTCTTGGCGTCCCCCGCCTTCTTTTTGGCGGGGCTCCCCTTCTTGTCAGCATCGCCCACCTTCTTCTTCACGGCCTTCTTGCCCGTTGCGTCTCCAGCCTTCTTCTTGGCACCCGACTTGTCCTTGGCAGCCTTGTCCTTCGTCTTGGTCTTGTCCTTGGCGCCTGCTTTCTTCTTGGCGCCCGGGGGCTTGCGAACTTTCTTGCCTTTGCCCTTCTTGCCATCCTTTGCATCGTCGTAGGTCTCTCGCCAGTTCGCGTCACCTTCACCCTTGCCACGCGGCTTCTTCGCACCTGGTGTGGCTCCTTTCTTCTTCAACTTACGGCGCATACGCTTCATGGCGTAGCGCTCCATGGCCGCGCGTTTGCGGCGCTTGCGCCACTCCATGAAGAAGCCCGCGAGAAGCACCGCGACAACACTGGTAAGCCCAATGATGAGACCCCAAGGAAGCGGCGGTACATACACCCACGTGTACTCGTTGCGCCCGTCCTCAAATACTTCATCTACGTTTCCCGCGGCGTCCAGCGCGCGCACACGCAAACGGAAGGTGCCGCCGTCTAGCCAGCTCTGCACGTCCAGCTCACCTAGCGTACGCGTCCAGTTGCGCACCACCAGCATCTCGACCGTGTCCAGTACGTGATACTCGAAGATACAGGATTCCTTGTCGCTCTCAAAGCGGAACTGCGTCTGGGACGACTCGGTGTTGGGCACGAGCGTTAGCTGCGCCTTGGGACGTCTCGCGTCGCGATACCACACGTCGTTCTCGAAGTAATCTGGAGCTGTGAGCCCACCCAGTACCAACACCTTGCGTTTGAACACCACACCGGCATGGCCAGAGCGAGGTTTCGGCCGCCACTGACACACGCTCTCCTGTGCATCGCCAAACACGTCACGCAGGACTTGAACCTGATCCACGCCACGTACATCCGGCCAGTAGTACCGACCAGTGTCCGGGTCCAGTATTTGTGTTCCCACGTGCGTACAGCCATCCCAGTCATCTTCACCCTGGGTCTGAGCCGCCAGCAGCGCCTCCTCCTCTTCATCGCCGTTGGCACCTTGAACAACACGTGTTTGAGCGTACTCGGCGCCCTCGTACACTGTGGGCTGCACTGTGCAGCGCTCCACCACCAACTTGGCCAGCGCTATATAGTCACATATGGGCATGATATTTCGTAGCTCCAGCGTCTGATCAAAGTTCACCGTCGTGAGATCCTCGATGGTGTCCACGCCCGCAGCTCGCAACGCCATTGCATCCGAGTCCAGCATGCCTCGGAGATATGACACGCCACTCTTGGGGGTCACGTACTCGGCCGCGGACGTGGCGGACGAGTAGTCCAGCAGCCAGTCCGAGCCAGGGCCCTTCCAGACCCACACATCTTCCAATGTCCTCTCCTCATCCTCACCAAAGAAGAGCAGAAGCTGGTCGTCCGGATCGTCACCCGACGTCTGGTCTGGCGCACCAGGGAGCGTCAGCGCCACGTGTTTGGCGCGAGCCGCCCAGGGTGCAGTCTCGTCCACCAGTGTCCACAAGGCGCCGTCAGTACTGGACCAGACGTCCTGCAATAGCGTCGTAGCCTCCTTATCTGTGGAGCTGCCTGTGCGGCCTCCCAACACGTACAAGGAGGCCTGGAAGACCAGCATAGCGTGCTCGCCTCGCGGAGAGAAGCTTGCATGGAGTACGAGCTGCGTCCAGTGTTCGCCGTCGGTGGAGGACCAGACGTCGTTGAGATAAGCGCGGTAGCCGCCGCTACAAGCGAACTCTTCGCCTGAAGGTCGTAGCCGTGCATTCTCCTCCACACCGCAGTTGCCCAGCTCTACAAGCGCATAGCCACCGGAGAGGAAGAGCGCGCTATTGTGTTCCGCCACAGCGTGGAACTCGCGAGGAGACCACATGTTACAGACACAGAAACCCGTGGCTGTGGCCTCGTCTACAAGGCAAGACGCGTCACCTTCGCACTGGTCATCGTCGTCACACTGTAGCTCCGGTCGTGAACCCTTATGCGCCAGTGAACGCTGTGGGAAAGTACATCCTGGAGTCACGAGTTTCCAGGATGCTCCAGCGTCGCTACTGCGCCAGACGTCGTTCTTGAGCACAGCAAACTCCCTCCAGCGTACGTTCCGCGGTGCAAAGGTACCAGGCCCCGTACCACCGCGTAGCTGTGCCTCTGGTACGGGGAAATGCTCTCTTGCACGGCCTCCAAAGACCCAGAGTTCGTTCTGGAAGGCCAGTGCCACGAAGTTGCGACGCGGAGAGAACATGTTGTCGGCCAGATAGGCTCCGGGCGGCTGGGTGGGATCGTCGCAGCCTGAGGGAGGCGCCACAGCCCAGGCCGCAGAAGCACATGCCGTCCAGTCACTGTACGTGACGCCGCGCGGCGGTCGCTTGCCGTTGTTGGTCTGTAGCCAGGTGATGTTGGCCACGAGCTGCGGTAGGGGGTCACCCCATTTGGTGGTCTTGAGGATGTTCTGCTGTACGCTCCAACTCGCACCTGTGGTGCTCCACACATCGTTGCGCATGGCGCCACCGCCTGGATACGCGCGCAGGTCTTGTGAGCCTTGGACGCTCGAGTCTCCGCCTAGAATGAAGAGACGAGCACGCTGGCCCGTGTCGCGCTCATAGTCCTCGCTGAAGTCGAGCGCTGCCACGGCGTGACCGTGGCGCTTGGTCCAGGGCGTTATCTCCAGTACGCCAGCATTCGTTTGGCGCTCGCCGCTTACTTGTGCCCAGTTGGCGGCCTGCGCACTCTCCAGTACAAGCAGCAGGGTGAAAAGGAGCGGCACACGCAGAGATGATGGCCTGAAGCTGGCAGCACGCTTCCTCGCTCGCCGCATGCTTCGTTGAGATGACACGTAGGCGGCAATGGAAGGAATGGTGCTGGACATGCTCGCGAGGTATTTATATGCTGGTCGTTGCTCCTGGTGGTTGCTGCAGTCCAGACAAGACACGCCGGCGTCATGGCTGCACTGGGACGCGTCACGACTTAGTTACACATGCCGGCATACTGGCATGCTCCCTAGCAGGAAGACGGATGGCATGGCATGGCAGATAGTTGCAGAAGAACACAGCTTTAGAAAGCAATACAGACGTGCCTGCTCTCGCCGTTCCGTCACAGCAAGGACGAGATCGTCACCGCAGCCAACTACCTCCGCTCGTGTCCGCGCTGCCGCTGCTCCCCCTCCGCTGGCGAGGGCCCCATGGCCTGGATCCTAGTGGAGCTGACCGGACTCCCATGGATCTTAACCCGTAAGGAGCTGGTCACCTTCCTAGAGCTAGACGCCTGGCGCGCCGTGCTGCGGATTGCCTTCGAGCTCCAAGAGGCTCAGAACCATGTTCGCGTTCGAGCGTGAATGACCGAGGACGAGTTTCAAGATCTCCGGATGCGGGACGCTCGCAAGCGGGTCGAAGTCGAATGCAAGAGCATCCGACTTGCGATCATCGAGGACGACGAGTTCAGCGGCATCGTGCAGCAGACGGTGAACGTTCTAGCGGGGTTTGGTCTCCCTGTTCCCCCTTGCGTTCGACTTGGTGGCGATGGAGAGAGCCTTCCTTGCTCCCCGCGCTCGTGTGCTCGCCACGCCACCGAACGGTGGTCGTCGAGCCATCCCGAGCTGCCCCAAGATTTCTGTGTGGCGCCACCTTTCAGACGACGAGGTACTGGCACTGGTTGCACAAGGCGCAGGACAACCGCCTTCCAAAGGTGGTTGCACGGCACTTTGTTTGTGAGTACGCTATGTTCTATCGTCTACTCGCTGAGCCACCGCTGAGGTTTTGGCCTAGGTGGACTCGTGATGTTTGAATACAGTGTTGCTTGTCTTGTGTCTCTGGTGTCTGTTTGCTTCTTCTTTCAATTTGAGCTAAGTGAGGAAGCTCACGCGCAATAAGCAGCTGCGGAGTAGACGTCTCCACGCACCAGGACTCCAGGAGCCCGAGTGAGCAGGTGCTCGTTCTTCAGGTAGATGTTGCGCGCAGCGTTCACGTCGCGGCCGAGTGTCAGGCTGCAGTGCGAGCGCGAGAAGACGTTCTCTCTGGTGATGCTGTGGTTAGTTCTCTCGCAGCACAAGCATGTTTTCATCGTGTAGTGCTCTTCCTACTGGAACCGCGACATGTCCTTGACCCGCCTGGAGCAAGCGGAGGATTCGTGGTCTTGCGCCGTCGGGATCCATGTCTCCCTTGCGCGCTGGTCGACTGACTGCCCCCACCACGCCGGTCGATCTCCCGTCGAGAGAAGAGCTTGGGAAATGATCGAGTGGGTGGAGCGAGGAGATCCTGTCACGTGCTTGGGTGTGAAGACGCTGGAATGGGTCGGTAGTAGCTCGCAAAACTGGG
>JAADYK010001231.1:0-10349 GCA_023338225.1 Halophytophthora batemanensis | reverse complement strand
TGGCGTTTGGAACTCGAGCATTCCGTTCTGGGAGGACCCGGAGAACTCGACGGCCAACGCCATTCGTGCTGAGAAACTGCTGGAGGCTTACGCCGATCTGTTGACGACCGGCGAGTCTTCGCAGATCCCGAGTGATGTGGTAGCTCACATGCAGGAGCTACCAACGGTGGCGGAGCTGACGGCGGCCAACCCGCCGTGCTACTACAACGTGAAGGACTGCAACGGCGAGTTCGGGTGCAAGCGCGAGAAGTTTGGCCAGATGTGCGCCGTGTGTGCTGCTGCGAGCGACGGCTGCGTGGCGCCCGCGTCGAACTTCACCTTTCCGGACCTTATGACTCCTTGAGCACCGGGATCTCGTGGGAGTGCCGTGTCGCCTCGATATATACCGAAGTTACCACAAGATATCAAAGTACCGTCCTGGTCCTAGAAACCATATTGTTTTTTGTTCGGATCGATACGTGTGAGCTAACTTGCACGCACCTAACACTGCGGAGTAGGCATCTCCGGGCACCCGGCCTCCAGGAGCCCGAGTGAGCAGATGATCGTTCTTCAGGTAGATGATGCGCGCAACGTTCACGTCGCGGTCAAGTGTCAGGCTGCAGTGCGCGCACGAGAAGACGCTCTCGCTGGTGATGCTGGGTTGGTTCTCCCGCAACATGAGCATGTCTTCGTCGTGTAATGCTCTCCCCACTGGAACCACGACTTGTCCTTGATTCGCCTAGAGCGAGCGGAGCGCTCGTAATCTTGCGCGGCCAGGATCTAGATCTCGCTTGCGCGCTGGTCGACCGGCCGCTCCCACCCCACCGATCAGTCTCCCGTCGAAAGAAGAGCTTGAGAAGATCAGCTCGCAGCAAGTGGCGCGGAGGATTGCTCAAATGTGGTTGAGCATGGTTTCCTACGAATCACGAGTAGCTGGCAGGCTAAAGCCCACATTAGCGTCGCTGTCAGTGAATAATGGAGGGTAATTTTCAAAACGAAGTAATGGTATCTCGTGAGAATTCAATGGTAGAGTGGTAACAACTGCCTTTATGATTCAATCCAGTGGAATCCCGCTTCGCTTGGTCTCACTATGGGGTGCTTCTCTTTTTCTTCTCTTTTTCTTTTGGGCTCTCTCGCGTTTCTTTTGGGCGCGTTTCCCGTCCTGCTTCCTTTTGGGCGCCGCGCTCGTCGCTGCTTGGGCAGCAGCTGGAGCAAGACCTTTGCGCTCCGTGCCAAGAAGGAATTGAGCGCTCTCCGATCTCCGAGCGGATCGAAGGCAGGCGCAGAGCGACGCCAAGGCGCACATGGACCTGTTCGCGCGCGCGCGGAGCGTCATCGACCACCGCACGACGGCGGCAGACCGCGGGGATGGCTCTGTGGATGCCGCCAGCCGCCCACAGGCCGGGGACGATGCGTCTGGCCACGACACTAGCACGAGACGCGAGGATCGGGCGGCGGCGTCGGCTTCGGAGAAGAACAAGCCAAGCGCACAGGTGCATGCGTTGCTGGACGAGATGCTGGCCAGCTCTGGTTGGGGTGACAAGGACCACGAGGAAGAGGAGCAGCGACTGCTACAGGCGCTGCAGGCCTGTGTACTGGACGACGCGAGTCGCGCCGCGCTGGAGAAGCTACCCAAGCGCATGTGTGCCTACGAGTTCAAGCCAGGAGATATTGCCTGGAATTGCAAAGTGTGCCAGGTACAGTTTCGGCCTTTGTGTGCATGAAGGGAGGGAGGTCGGGTGGCTAGATATGGAGGCATGGAGTGCTCTAACTGTGGATGACGCTCGCATTTGGGGATGCAGGTGGACGAGACGTGCGTCATGTGCAACGATTGCTTCATCTCGAGCAACCACGAGGACCACGAGGTCTTCTTTTACTATACACACAGCGGTGGCTGCTGCGACTGCGGCGACACAGAGGCTTGGGCGCCCGAGGGCTTCTGCACACACCACAAGGGCGCTCAGGATGCCGACCCGCTTACCTTCCTACCTCCAGACCTCCTCCTCAACTCGCGCGAATGCATCAGTGAAGTGATGAAGCTGGTACTTGGTACTATCGAGGAAGCACGCTTCGGCTCCGTCGTGACGGACGACGACCTGGAAGTGGTGCGCGATAAGCTGGGGAGTGAGCCAGCAGATAAGCGCTACTCGGTGGTGGTGCACTACAACGAGTTACAGACATCCCAAGAGTTCGCCACGGCGCTCAATAAGGCACACCCCGCCATTGCGGTACGAACGCGACATCTCTCGCTCCTGCATGTGTTGTACTTTGGTTGGGATCACATCGGTCTAACTTCCAGAGCGTGCGTTTGCTCACTTTGGTTCAGTATCAAATGCTCAAGATTGTGGGCGAGACGTCGGCTCAGAAGCAGAGCATTGTACGCACCAAAGCCTCTCGTGAAGATGTGCTGGAACTGGCCGAGTCGTTGCACAAGCACGGCATCGTGGCGTCCATCGTCTCGTGCGAGTACAAGGCGCGGGTGCCTCTTATCAACTCGTTGTTGCAGTGGCTCGTGTCTCTGGCGAACCTCTCGGATGGAATCTGTCGTCTCATTTGTGAAGAGGTACGGTCATGTTGTAGCAAAAGTGTGGGTTCTACCGTTGTGCTTGGACCGCAAGGGAGTATTAACGCCACTGCATTCTGTGGTGTATGCAGGTGTGCGCTGTACGAAACTTGGAACACGCCAGCCACGCGGACAGCATGGAAGTGGATGAAGCTGAGGACCACCCGCAACTACGGTCCGTCATTATGGCCGACTCGTTCCTGCCCAAGAGCGAGAGCGACGCGCTTCATAGTTTACTCATGGCGCTGCTCGCCGACCCGTTGTTCAAGCAGGCCTTTGCAATCTCCTTCACATCTTCATATCGCCAGTTGTACCGCGAGTTCGCCGCTGGGGTGGGCAGCTCGGCAGCGACGATCCTAGCGTTCAGTGTGCAGTTCTTCAACCGCGCGACCTTCGTACGGCAACTGGTGGCCGAATACGATCTGCTGGAAGTGCTGGTGAGCTCGGTGCTTGAGACGCTGCGCAAGAAGCCGAAGACGGATTTTGTGGATATCCCCTTTGAGGACACATGGGAAAACATGGCGTGTGTGCTGCACCCGCAGCATAGTCAAGAGCTGAACATCTGGGACGTGTTTGCCATGGGGATTCAGCGTTCAGAAGTGTCGACCCTGCGGGACGTCCATCTGGGCGCGTTGATCAAAGACGCCAAGCGCGCGGGCTACCGCATCCGAGAGCAGAAGCACCTGTCTCCGTTCCTGAGCTTACCGCCTGAAACGGAACTCGCAGGTCGCTTCGAGTTGGACGTGACGTCTCCAGTCTTTGTGTGTCGCCGCTACATGTCTGGGCTGCTGGACCTTCGTTATGTGCTGCAGATCGAGGGCATTTCCGAGTGCTTCGTGCTGGAGAAGGACGGCTCTCGCCTCTCCCGTTTCCTGCTTTACCTCGCGTACATCCAGGGCGCGTGCGCGGAAGTACGGAGGTTTGGCGACCACGTGGAGATGGAGTCACGTGGATGGGTCGTCACAGTCGAGTTCGTGTCTACAGCCTCGGACGTATCGGCGTGGATTGTGTCCAACGCATTCAAGACGGCGGCAGGGTCAGAAGCAGCACGTTCACCGCAAGCATCGCGCCACTTGATCGCGCGACTCGCCAAGCCCATTGTGGAGGCCTTCTACTTTTGGCTGGCGTCCTCGGGCAAGTACTTCCCTCCGCCGGACTACCAAGTCGGAGATACACTGCGATCGGATCAGCTTGAGACGTCCGTGTCCTGTCACTTCCCGTTGCAACGTACGCTGGCACAGCTAGTTCGCGCGTTGAGTGACTCGTCGAACGGCCTGGAGATCTTCATCTCCATGATCCAGAGCAGCGTGCTGGACGATGACGACTCGGTCTGGGTGCACGACGCCGACAGCGCGCTCGGCTTTTGGCATCGTGTGCATCTGATCGAGCCAGTGATCCAGTCTATTGTCTGGGACGCGCAGGTACACTCAGGCTTGTGGGTTCGCAATGGCATGTCGGTCATCAACCACAGCATGAACTACGGAGAGCCACCGTTTTGTGCACGTTTCCGGGACCTGGACCTGTTATTGCTGCAATTCAGCTTCCAGCTGCTGAGCGTGGACTGGATCATGACGACGCTCATGGAGCGTTTCGATGTGGAGGAGTGGTACGAGGCTGAACAGAGCTCCGACGCCAAGGAGGCGGAGCTCATGGTTGCGGAATGCTTGACGCTACTTTCGCAATTAGCGTCCGAGCTTCCTCCAAAGGTGACGGAGGATGGCACATTACGCAACCTGGCGCCGTATCTACGCCGTGAGATTGTGCAGCGTCTGTGTGTGGGTCCGTGTGCACACAGTGACCTGTCCAAGATCGCGAATGAGTTCTTTTTGAGCCGAGAGAACCTTTTCCCCATGAACTTCTCGGGCGGACCCGTCTTGGACCAGATCTTGAAGGAGGTGTGCGTGGATCCCGGCTTTTCCGCGTCGTCTTCCTTCGGCGCGGGCGATTCAGGGGCGGGCAAGTTTCAGTACCGCCTCAAACCCGAGCTCTACGCTGAGTACAACCCGACGTTCGTGCACTTGACGCGCAAGCAGCACGAATCGGCGCACGAGAACTGGTTCCAGCAACGTTTGCGTGCGTCCAAAAAGCGGGAACAAGAGCAGGAGGATGGCAGCCCAAACAACACCCATTCGTCTTGGCTTGATTTCCCCATGGTGAACATGTTCTTGCCGTGTCCACTGGGCTTCCGTCTGTCGCGCGTCGCTGTCCTGCATGAGGCCACTCGCCGACTGGTGTACGAGTCACTCTGGCGCGCCACCACGGACGCACACAGCAGCCTCAATGTTCTTTCACGTGCAGTGCACTTGTTCACGCTGCAGCTGTACGTCGTTGAGGACGTGCGGTACCTCCAGACCATGATTCCAGCCTCCGAAACGGAGCGTGATGAGCTGGAACGGGCTTCTCTTCTCGTCGAGAGTTTCATCGAGTGGGTGGTGTGCGACCAACCGAGTCTGTACTCGGACTCTGCGCCTCGCTGCTCCATCCTGCAGCTCCTGCTGAAGCTAAACCCGTGGTCCACCCACGGTGGAAGCGCGAGTATGACCCGACTGGACGGTGACCAGAAACACGAGATCGGACGCGGTGTTGACTGGCTGCTGCACCGCCTGTCTCGTAGTAGCCCCAAGTGCCGCAGTACAGTCGAGCAGCATCAAGTGACGGAGCAAGAGTCGCGTGACGAAGCAGCACGCAAGCAAGCGCTAGCCCAGCGACGCAAGGACGCTCAGATGCGTGCCATCCAGCAGATGCAGCAGCGCCAAGCCGCCTTCGCAGAACAGATGAAGGCCATAGAGAGCGAGGCAGATCACACTGCAGACGAGGACGAAGCCATTGAGGCAGCGGAGCATGAGAAACGCATGCATAGTGGAGCTGCTGTTGCTGCTGACGATAGCGACGTGGATATGGAAGGGAGCGAAGCGGGCATGAGTGACGACGTGTGTCTTCCGGAATGCGCCATGTGCCACTCGATCGACTCAGAAAGCAGCTTCATGTGCTACGTGGGCTTCGCGCAGTGCTCGCCGGCGCTTTCACGTCTGAACGGTGGCTCGCACGGCAGCTTCCTGAGTACGCCAATGGATGAGATGCATGTGGGTGAAGACGTGCCAGTGCATGTGCGTCTGTGTGGCCACTCAGTGCACCACACGTGCTGGGAATCTTACCATGCGTCACAGTTCCAACGCGCCATTACTGGCGGCCACCACCGCCACGCATTGAACGCTGTGGATGTGACCAAGAAGGAGTTCCTCTGTCCACTGTGCAAGTCCATCTCGAACGTGTTGATCCCCACAACGACTGAGGAAATGACCAAGTTGCTGCCCAAGAACGAGCACAAGATGGCTGCCAACGCCATGGATAATGACGATGAGAAGCCAGCGACAGCAGTGACCCAAGCGCAGATGGTTCATTGGCTGGAGCGTGCTGTGGGGAGAGAAGCCAGGTCTCTTGGATCTCCACACTTGGATCGTAACGGCTCGGTGGTGTCCATGGAAGAGGACGAAGCCACCGCCCTATTGGAGCAAAAGCCTGAAGCAGACGTGTCTGTTGCACTTAAGAGCAGCGAAGGTGAAGCTCCTAGTCAGCAGATGCGCACGTGGATGGAAGAAGGCCTGGCATCGCTATGCATGGCTATCCACAAAGTAGCGTGCGGTGTCATGCAAAAATCCCAGCCGGAACGCTACACTAGCTCAGGCTGCAATGCGCTCTTCCACACTCTACTGTGCTCCTTCCTGGACACGCAGGACACGGACCAATTGCGCGCCGAGCACCGCTTCCTGGATGCTATGCGTTTCCTGCCGCTCATGCTGAAACAAGTGTCCACCAAGTTCCCTACAGCGGCACCCACGACACTGTACCGACAAATCCTGCACCTGCTCTTCTACGGCGGCTCGGACGTCCTTCCAGACGGCACAGTGGTGCTGGAGAGCGAGCACCCAAGCACGCAGACACAGACGCGCAAACAGAGCCAGTGGGGCAAAGTGCGCTGGCCACAGAAGCCGCTGTTGCTCTGCCATCTCGGCAGTGTGCTGGTGAAGGGGCTACTACTGGCCCCCACGGAAGAAGCTGCGGTGTTCATCGCTCGGCTCGTGGTACTGGCGCGTCTGGTTCAAACGCTGCTCTGGTACGCGATCACGCACACGGAGACGTTCACGTACACGATGGCAGATGATCTGCCGTATTCAGACGAGAATGTGGGCTTCTTCCTCACTTGCTTTTCTGGCCTGAGCGACGCTGAACAACACGCCGCAGACGCCTGTGGTTCGCCTCGTCGGAGTCGAGAAGACATGGTGGCCCAACGACTAGAGACGCTGTTGACGACGCTGCTGACCAAGTGTGACGGAGCCTTCCATGTGGAACCCGTGGCGGACAAACGTCAACTTTTGAACGTCGTGGCGTGCGAGGTGGTACCACTGGCTCGCGTGGCGACCTTCTTGCTGCAGTCGCTCCATCCAACGTCAGCGCGGGCGTCCAAGCCCCTATTTATTACGCAGACGGACGTGTTAACCGTGGGCTTCGTCACGCTGGATGCCTTGCGAGGTGTCTCGGCTCGGACGAGCGACGAAAAGCAGGACAGACTGGTGCCGCTGGTGCTCGGCTGGGTGCAGCGCTTCAAGGCCGCGTATGACGAGATGAGCGACCCTCACGGTGTGCTGCAGCAGTGGCTCACCACCACGAACCTGGACCGACCGACAACCAAGAAGCTGAACATGCCAGCCGTGCTCTCACGCGACCTGCACACGATGCACTCGAGTATCTCGGTGCTATGCTCGGGCGCCAGTCGCACGCGATACCTGCGGTCACTGCCGCGCGCCTACGTCAAGTTCTACTCGGAGCTGGCGAAGCGCAGGTGTGAATCGTGCCAGCAGTTCCCCGCGCGACCAGCCGTGTGCCTACTGTGTGGCATGTTGCTCTGTGCGGCCAACACTTGTCCGTCTATCCACGTGGACAAGAGCGGCTACCCGGAAGACTCGAACCCGGGCGCGTGCACGGTGCACGCCAAGAAGTGCGGACGTGGCAGTGGTGTCTTCCTGCTGGTGCTGGAAGGCGCTGTGCTGTTGGTCTACTGGAAGCTGGCGGCTTACGTGGGCAGTCTCTATGTGGACGAGTACGGCGAGGAATTCGGTGAGCGCAACCGCGAACTCAGCAAGGGCCGTCCGCTGTATCTCAACGAGGAGAGACGCGAGCGTCTCCTGCGCCTCTGGCTGCGCCACGAGATCCCGAACGAGGTGGTCAAGATCCAGAACAGCTCGGAGCGCGTCATCCGCAACAGTCACTACTAGGCGAGGAGGACGACGGCGGACGACGGCGGACGACACAGCAAGAAGGCGGCAGGACGAGGCGCGGGGTGTGGACGGCCGAGGCAATAGGGAGGACGTTCAGGTGAGGCAAGGGCGATAAGAGGAGAACCAGCGCCAGGAAGTCCGTGAAGGCGAGGACGGCCGTGGAGCTATGGAGATGGAGTAGACGAGGCTGAACTTGAGGGCAAGTTCAGCTTTGCTTTTGCCGGGGCGTGATTGGCGCAAATGGCGCCACTTGTGTATGCAGTTCCTAATGGGTAAAGCTCAGGTCGCTGTGATGGCTTTGCGGGTGAAGCGCAAGGCGCCCCGTCCACCCATTGGCCAAAACCCGAAGTTCAACTTGGCCCGCGTCCAATGCCGACCCCACGTCGAGCCCGGCTCCCCCAGGCCATTGGCGGAAACTCCGGCCCTCGCTTTTCAGCCAATCACGCGAGCGAATCTGGCTCCGCGCGATCTGCTGATTTGTTAAAAAATGTGTCGGGTGCAGCTCTGCCCGTGGTGGGTGTGGGCCGGCGGATACCTGCGGCTGTCGCTCGCCGCCCCCGTTTCTCCCTCGGGCGGCGCAAGTTGGAGCCTCAAGGCGTTCACTCCCGCAATCCAGCTCCGAGGCGAAAGCACGCCAAGACTAGTCGTCCGCAGAAGCGCCTGCTCTCCTCTGCAATGTTCGCCCGCGCGCCCGTCAAGAGCGTCGCCAAGGCGGCGCACGCGCAAGCCACGCGCAGCATGTCGGCGTCGGCCAACGTCTGGATCAACAAGGACACCAAGGTGCTCTGCCAGGGCTTCACCGGCAAGCAGGTACGCACACGCACGCACAGCTTCAACTTTGCGTTTTGGTGGTGGCAGATAGCGTCCCGGCGTCCTCGATGCTGGCGGACGGAGAGCGGGGACTGACGCGTTGTGCGTTGTGTGGTGGCTGTAGGGTACGTTCCATTCGGAGCAGGCCATCGAGTATGGCACCAACATGGTGGGCGGCGTGACGCCCAAGAAGGGCGGCACCACGCACCTGGGCCTGCCCGTGTTCAACACGGTGGCTGAGGCCAAGAAGGAGACTGGCGCCGACGCGTCGGTCATCTACGTGCCGCCGCCGTTCTGCGCTGCGTCCATCATCGAGGCCATCGAGGCCGAGATCCCGCTGGTGGTGGCCATCACGGAGGGCATCCCGCAGCAGGACATGGTCAAGGTCAAGTGGCACCTGCGCAACCAGAGCACCACGCGTCTCATCGGCCCCAACTGCCCCGGTATCATCAAGCCTGGCGAGTGCAAGATGGGCATCATGCCCGGCTACATCCACCAGAAGGGCAAGATCGGCATTGTGTCCCGCAGTGGCACCCTCACCTACGAGGCTGTGGCGCAGACCACGGCGCTGGGCCTGGGCCAGTCCACGGTGATTGGCATTGGCGGTGACCCGTTCAACGGCACCAACTTCGTGGACTGCCTCGAGCGCTTCACGAACGACCCGGAGACGGAGGGCATCATCATGGTGGGCGAGATCGGCGGTTCGGCCGAGGAGGAGGCGGCCGAGTGGCTCATCGCGCACGGCGACCCCAACAAGCCCGTGGTGAGCTTCATCGCCGGCACCACGGCTCCGCCTGGCCGCCGCATGGGCCACGCTGGCGCCATTGTGTCGGGTGGCAAGGGTACGGCTGCCGGCAAGTTCGCTGCACTGGAGGCTGCTGGTGTCGCGGTCACGCGCTCGCCGGCGCGTCTGGGTGCCACGCTGTTCGAGGAGATGAAGAAGCGGGAATAAATGCAGACACAGCCGGAGAGGTCTCGTGAACGTCAGCTCTCGGGAGTTGCTCACCTGCTGACGCGTCGGACTAGTCGAGCTTTCCAGTCACTGGGCAGCTGGAGGACGTGGCGCTGGGAAGCAGTAGTGAGGCGGCTTGCGGGCGCTGAGGCTGGAGAGGCTGGAAGCTGGAGGCCTCTCCCTCTCGTCGTCTTCTTTTTGACGGGCCCACAACTAGCAGCAGCATATCCGTTCGGGAAGTCGGGCAAGTCGCGTTGAAATAGTCACAAAAGACATGATGAACCTAAGCACGTCTGTGAAGCCTGAAGGCGTGTTAGAGCTGGACGTCCTCGTACATCCATCTGTCGTTCTGCAGTCCCTGCGCTTTGGCACGCAGTCCGCTCAGCGTCTCCTCCAGCAAGGCTGTGCGGCAAGACAGCGCAAAGGCCAGGGGCTCGCTTAGCATGGGCGCCTTGCAATGCATCCGTGGTCCCCCACGGAGCTCCCCAGGGCTGCACGTACCAGTGTTCAGGTTGCTGGTGGCCACCTCTCGCGCCTTGCGTTTCTTCTCGAGCACCAGCAAGTCTCGGTAGCCTATGGCAATCGCAGGTCAGGCGCAGGCAAGACAGACGTCGACGCAATGAGTTGCTCTTCGCAATTGCGTCGGCACGGCGCGGCGCTCCGTTGGCAGGCCACGTACCGCTGCTGTGGACGGGGTAAGCGGCTGAACGTGACATCGCTGGCATGTTGCTGCTTCCGCCGCCGCCGCCGCCGCCACCGCCGCCACCGC
>JAADYK010001230.1:0-10357 GCA_023338225.1 Halophytophthora batemanensis | reverse complement strand
CGAAGAGGCCGTGCTGGGCCGCAAGCAGCCCGTGCTGGTGCGTGGCGACACAACGCTGGACGAGTATCTCAAGAGCCTGGAGGAGGACGCCGACAAGCGCGAGGAGGTGGTCTGAGCGGCCGGGAGTGGGGATCTCGATCTACTTCTCTCTGTCTCTGCCTGCTGGACTCACTTACTGTGTGGCAGCGCCAACCATGTGAAGCAGGATGTGAAGCCAAGCGAACGGGAGTATCAGAAAGAAAAGCCCAGAAAGCCAACAGAAAAAAAACAATATATAAACGACGAAGCGTGCTCTGTAGCCACTCCCAAGACCCGAGAAGAGAGTCAACCTGTGGCCACGCCCGTTACGCCGCCACTCCGGCCCAGGTACCTTTTCTCTCTTTGTATGCGATGATGCTGGCTAGAGTAACCCCCGTGTGCGTGCAGAAAGCCAGGAAGCCAGGAATACCTTTGCACGTGGCCCAAGAGCGACCACAGGCCTGCTCCAGCCTTGCAGACACACACCAACAGACCGAGACACCCAGGCCAAGGCCATTGACGATGGTGGTGGGACCCATGCCTCCGCCCACGGCGCCGCAAGACCCGGAGGAGCTGCGACTCGAGGCGCGGCGCCAGCGTGAGCGGGAACGTGCGCAGAAGCTCGGACCGGGTCGACTACGCAACATTGGGGTACGTCCTTGCTGGTTGCTTGTTGGTCTTGTTGGCTTGGCTCGAATTTCTCATGAGTTTCTGGCTCTGTGGGTTGACTGCTGGAGTAGGCGGACATTGCCGGCGTGAAGAACCAAGTGGAGGAGCGGCAGCAGCAGGACGCGGCCGCACGTGACGCGCAGCGCGCTCAGGACGACGAAGACGCGGCCATTCGTCGCTATCTGCTCCAAGTGGAGTCAGAGGACGCTCTGGCGCGGCGTCGCGAGTTGCTGACGCTACGGAACGACTGGGACGTCCAACGGGCGCAAGCACAGCAGAGCCGAGCGCAAGACGCTGCTATACGTGCTATTGGCATCGACCCAGATGTGTGTGCGCCTGGCGCGGCGCAGAAGTTCGACGGAGAAGACGCCGGAGCACTGGAACGTGCGCGACTGCAGGCACTGCAACTCAAGCAGTGGTCGCTGGACAAGATGGCGGCCGAGGCACAGCGCGACGCCGCGGACCGCGACGCGCAGGCGGCCTACATGGCCCAGCTCTTCGAAGTGGAACGGCTCATGGAGGAGCTGCACCAGGGCAACGAACGGGAGCGCGCTGCGGCCGCCACAGAAATCCGGGACTTCAACCAGCGACTGTTGGCCCAGCAGCGCGAGGACGAGCGACTCCGACAGCAGCGCGAGCAGCAGGAGGACGCACGGGAGATCCAGCTGACGCTGCAGAGTCACCTGGTGAGTGAGAACCCGCTGCAGGCCGCGCTGCCCACCGTGCCGTTCGAGCAGCGCGTGCGCGTGGACCACTGGAAGGGTTTCTCGGCGCAGCAGACGCGTCACTATCTCTCCGGGAACGATGAGTTGCTGGCGGAGAAAGCCCGTGCGGCGCAACAGCAGCGCGAGCAGGAGGATGCACACGCACGTGAACAGCGAGAGCTTCAGCGTGCCATGGCCCGAGAGGAGCACGAGGCTCAACAGCGTCGTGCCAAGATGGAGATGGATGTGCGTGCGACCAGGGAGCAGCAGGCGCAGCAGGCGGCTGAACGCGAGAAGAGCAACGCCGAGCGCGCTCGCGGGAAGATCGAGCCAGGCTTCTTCCAGGCTTTTGGCCGCTCTTATCGCTGAGACAAGAGGACGGGCTGCAGGACGACGGAGGACAGATTCAGACAGCTAACAAGACGAGTGAGGGAGTGTCAGCGGATGAATACCACGCTTTCCCGTGTCAGCTAGTCTTCGTTCCTCCGTCTTGAGCCACTAACTCGTCGTGTTGTTCACGCAGAGGTGTTGTAGCGGCGTCACAAGGTTGCGGTCTTTGCCAGCAACTGATGCAGCGCCGCAGTGGCGCGCTCGAGCTCTTCACCAGCCAGGAGGTTTGCCGCAGCATCGCTCTCGCCGTCCACGGACGCAAAAGAGGCCTGTAACTCCCGACACAGCGCCACAAAGTGATCCAGCTTGCGCTGCTTGGTCGGGGCGGCTGTGGCCGTGGCGTCCTCGGCAGGCCGCTTGTTGGCCGTCTCGACGTGCGACGGGGAATCGTACTCACTTTTCTGCCCTTTGCTGTGCTCTTCAGACGCGTCCAACTCGCCACCTTCTCCTGGGAATCGCAGCTGGAAGGTGCGACGCTGTGCTACCTGCTGGCGTTCAAGACAGCTACTCACGGCGGCTCGAGTCTTGTCTGTGGCTTCCACGATCTGCTCGCGCTCCATACGACGTGTGGCCACAACTTCCACCAGCAAGCGTTTGCTTGCATCACTCAAGAGGGAGCGGACAGATGCTCCGTTGACCTCCGCGACGTTCGAGTGCGCCAACAACTGGTACAAAGCGTCGAGAGTCGTGGAGAGCAGCAGCGTCCGACGGCCAGAGCCCGTGTTGGACGCACAGAGCTGGCGAAAGAGCGCGGCCAGGAGCTGCCAGACCACAGACGCGTCAGCTACTGCCACTTGAATGTCGAACAAAGTCGTCTTGAGGAACCATGCCACCACGACAAGCACACCATCAGCCTCCCGCTGTCGCTGCGGCTGTCGCGCAGTTTCGGCCACCATGAGCACGTGCTTGAGCACCTGCACGCACTGGTTGCTGCGATTACGCTTCACCAGCGGGCCCAGCTTGTTTAGCAGCCACAGACAAGTCTCCGTGGCGCGTGTGACGCTACGAGTGGCTGCCCGTTCCAATCGAAGGACGCTGTTGGACACTTCTCGGCCGCATGACGCGCTGGAAGCAATGCACTGCTGCTGGGCCAGCTGTTTCAAGGCCTCTGTGGCCAACGGCAGTAGAATCCGCGAGAGTTCGGCCACGTCGGTCTCGCGGTCTTCATTATCGTCGAATACGGCCTTGAGCACAAGCAGACAGGTATCCAACACGCGAATCATGCCGCGCTTCTCCGTGTCTGGCGCACTGGCGTCACCCGCCAGCAGCTCTAACACCGTCCCGCAGCACTCGAAGCTCATGGGGAGGTACTTGGCGATCCACGCCTCCTTCTCCCGCCCGTCACTGTGCTTTAGAAAGCCACAAGCCGCCAGTTTCTCCAGCAGCAACAGCTGAGAAGCCACGCGGAGCGTGAAGTGATGCGTGGGTCCTTCACTGCAGACAGTCTGCACCACCTCCGTCACGTGCGCCACGCACATGCTCTTAAGATTCGCGGGGAGATCCACGTACACGGCCGCTACCAACTCACAGATCTCCTCATCCACGCCCTGTGCCAGCACGTACGCGTCATTGTCGTCGTCCTGCCAAAGCGCGACAGTCAGCAGCAGTTCCAGTGCTTGTGAAGCGAGAGACTCGTCCCAGCAGTGGGCAAGTAACTCTCGCCAGAGCTCCCAGCACAGCGAGCGCTGTGTCCAGGCCGGATGCAGCGTTTGCTGCAGCAGAAAGAGCTGCAGCCTCGGCACGCGCTCAAAACTGACGAGAAGTCCCAGGAACAGCTCTACGAAGAGCTTCATAGCGTTAGCTGATTGACCGAGCGATGCCGGTCGAGCGCAGGCGCGATAGCGCTTCAGCAAGCGGTCAACCACGCGTTCCAGCGCTTCATCAGTGTCCAAGTCGACATCAGACGCGTTATCTTCGCCACCAGTTGGCACTGCAGAGACGTGGGGTGCATCAGCAGCTGCGAAGGCCGTGAGCAGCAGTAGGTGACTCCAGCGGATAGCACTCTCCACGTCGTCACTATTGACGCCCACAGGCTGACGCTGTCGCACCGCTCGCAGTACGTCGTCCACGGGATGCCAGAGCAAGGCACGCACGTGGCATCGCGTGGGCTCCTGCAGCGTGCCGTGATCGGAGCTGTCACCGAGTTTCTCGGCCAGCGTCAACGCTAGATCCAGCAAACGACGGAGCTCTTGACCTGCTTTACTGGCTGGAGAAGCGAGTGAATGCTGGGAGGACAATATAGCCAACAGCGTGGCCACCACGTTGGCCAGCGCCAACACGCTGTCCTCCAGTTCACACGTGGGGACAGAGGCGAAGGCCAGTAACTGGCCCTGGAAAGCGCGCCAGAAGAGGCGGAAGAACTTGACGGTGGAGGCATCCACCACGTCGGGCGTCTCGATGATCAGGCGCAGCAAGTATCCAGCACTGTCCTCCAGCGAAGCCACGGCCGCGCTCAACAGCTCCTCCACGCAGAAACGTCCTCTTGTGTCTTCTTCTTTTGCGCTATCGTCTGTTCCATCGGCTTGTAGCACAGAAGAAGAAGCGGAAGCGAGGGTGGCGCCGAAGGACGTGGCCATCTTGGTGAGGTTCTAGCCACAACAGCAGGAAACCCACACATTAGCCAGTTCCTTGATCAATTCTGGCGATCGCAGCGCAGACGTTCGTACCTTCCACACAAGTGTCATGAGCTGTAGGTCTGGTCTCGTCTTGTCCGTATCCGCTTGCTCTAGGAGCTGGTGGTGCAGTGCTAATAGCGATGCGGCAATGGCCACAATCCAGCGTCTTCCACCTGCAGTCTTGCCTTCACCTGACTGCGGGAGCTGCTCGTCCTTGCGTTGCGTGGCGAACAGCACGTCCAGCACCTGCTCGTTCCAACGCAGCCAGCGCCGCCTTTCGGGCGCCGCGCATTGGCCCAAGGTCGCCAAGTGCCGTGTCGCTACGTCCAGAAAGGCCGCCAGCAGCTCCGAACGCGGGCAATTGAGGCTGCCAGCGACATCGGGCGCTCCCTCTAGCTGCTGAGAGCCTTCTGGAGCGCTCTCAGCTGATGGCACGTGCGTGTGCTCGCGTCGGAAGCCACTGGAGACGTCAGAGAGCGCAAAGTCCAGTAGTTCCAAGTGCCACACGCGCTCGTTGTCCGGCAAGGCGTCGAGAGTGGGGAGGAGGTAGAGCGCGACGCCCCGAGAAGCCCCCAGGAAGGCGGCGCAGACGCGCAGAGCCTCATTACGGTCATCAGAAGACGCTGCGTCGCGCAGGCAGGTGCGGATCTCGGCGCAACAAGCACCAGCGGCCGTACAAGCCTCGAGACGCCGCGTGAGCTCCTGCATCTCGGCGCATTCGAGGCTGGGCGTGGCTGTTACCAATCTACCACCGAATTGCTGCGAGATGCCATGACTTGTTTATATTCATGCCACACCGGTAGAATTGGCCAATCATAGATCATGTGGTATCTCAAAAGCTGATATATAGCGCTATTCCAAGCATCTACAGACTGCATCGCTGCCAGCACCTCCGACACAAGACAAGTCGTCTACTACAGCTCGGCGGGAGATCGACCGGTGGTCGATCGACCAGCGCGCAAGGGAGACATGGATTCTGGCCGCTCAGGATCACGACTCCTCCGCTCGCTCTAGGCGAATCAAGGGCAAGTCGTGGTTCCAGCGTGAAGAGCACTACGCGACGAAGACATGCTCGTGCTGCGGGAGAACCAACCACGACATCACCAGCGAGAAGGTCTTCTCGTGCTCGCACTGCAGCCTGACACTCGACCGCGACGTGAACTTTGCGCGCAGCATCTACGTGGAGAACGAAACCTGCTCACTCGGGCTGCTGGAGTCCGGGTGCGCAGGGACGCCTACTCCGCGGTTGTTCGTTGCGCGTGAACTTGCTCACTACCCATTGACCTGAAGCACCAAACGGTATGTCTTCTAGCCCAGGACGGTGCTTTGGTATCTCGTGGTAGCTTCGGGGTGTATCGAAGCGCCCACTTGAAGCGCATTCATGACCTTGCATGGGCCTCATGACCTTGCATGGGTTTCATCCACGAAAGGGTGGGCATGTCGCAAAGCTCTAGCGCTCTGATTGGCTGGTCCCCGCGTGATGTCTGGTCTACACCAACACAAACGTCTATTTTCGCAGTACCTCTTTTCAAACAGTAAGTGCTAGTAACTTGATCGAGATCGTAAGTAGCCTTTTCAAATCGTGATTTCATTGAGAGCAAATTGCTTGTTCCAAGGGCGGTCTCTTTGACTTGAATAAAGCATTGCAGTGCTGGCGTGACGCCAAGATTCTGTTTATTGGAAGCGAATACTCGGGCCAAGCCAAAGAGGCCTGCTCGTGCGAAATGTGTTGGTCCTGCCTAGCGAAACGGCTCGCTGGCCTTGCGCCCGCGGCCCAAGCAGCACCACGGCGTGCATGTCTGCGCCCCACGCTGTGCGCAGGCGCCTTGGCGCGCCTCAATGCCATAGAGAGGCGCTGGCTGCGCGGCACTGCATTGGGACCCTACAGCATCGCGAGCCCAGTTTCCTCTCGGGGTGAGCTTGAGCTACTTGCGCCTCGCTCATCTAATTCGGGTATCGAGGCGTCCGATCTATCTTGAGTCCACTAGCACTCCAAGCAGAGCAGCCTGGGTCTACTATGCTTGGGTCGTGGGTGAAGGAGCGGCGCGAGCAGGCTTCTGGGACGTTGCGCTGCGCGATGCTATGCGGCCAGGACGCGCCAAACTCGAGCCAAACACCGCGTGCACCGCCGCAGCAACCCTCCTTTGGCTATATCGGTCGCGATGACAATGCGGGGCGCATCGTCTCATAGTGTCAGGCAGGCTGGACACTGGTGGCCAGTGAGCGGCGACAGGCTATCGGAACCTGTGGCCGTTCGCCCCCTCGCGTGCTGGTAGGCGGGCGCGTGGGCATGAGCATTCGAGCACTGGTGGTCTGTGGACGCGGAACTGGCCGAGTCCATCTCCATTGGCCGGGCCGCGTGACAAACCGAACCAAATCGCTCGCAGAGCCAGCCTCGCCTATCTTTGGTCCCAATTTACATTCCACTTTTGGCAGCGGCCAGTGGTTGAAGCGCAAGTGGGAAGGAGGGGGTGGCTTCGGTCTGCGAGCCGTGGCGTCTTGCATGGGGCTGGCTTGGCCGACTCGGGCCCACGACGCCCGCCGCTTTCTCCTCAGTCGAGCCGATGTCGCGGGTAGACCCAGGGCTCCCTTTTCCGGTGTCTTGAGGCTCAGCACACTTTTCCGGTGTTCTCGATAGGGACTCCACTATTTCCCTATTCCCCGACAGCTTCAAAAGCATGCCATCCGAAAGGTTTATGCCCTTCAGCACCTCTATTCGCGTCAAAGCCCAGCTGTCGGCTCATGCCACGCAACAGGATATGCTCGGATAGAGTTTCCGTCTCAACGGGAAAACGGGAAAATACCGCCAGATGCGAGAGATGGACTGGACGTGGCCTTGCGCAAACAGGGCGTGGACGAACAGATGCCCCAGCTAAATGGAGCTGCTCGCCGTCGCATACCCGTGCGTCGCCTGCAAGTGCACTGGCCTCCCTCTCGAGTCTGCCGTGATGCCGTGATGCCGAGAGCTCCAGAGCTCCATGCCCACTTCTCAATTCACCGGCTGGAGCTTCAGGACCCTCGACTCGCCACTCCTCTTCCAGACGCGGCAGTTAGCGGAGACCGTCCCTGTTGACTGATTGGCACGCAACGATGGCTTTCGGATCGAGAAGCGCGACGCTGGCAGCGCTGGTAGCGACGGTGGCAGCGGCCGCGGTGGTGGCGCAAAGCGCCTCGGGCTCGACCGTGTCGTGCGGCGTGGACCAGTACACGGACTCGACCACGGGCGACTGCGTCACGTACGCGAACCAGGGCATCAAGGCCGGCAAGGACTACGACCAGGAGCTGGACTCGGGTAACATCGCCTGGATGCTGGGCGCCACGGCGCTGGTGATGATCATGACGCCTGGCGTGGCCTTCTTCTACGCCGGACTGGCAGGCGAGCAGATGGCGTCCAACACCATCATGATGTCCTTCGTGAGCATGGCGCTCGTGTCGGTGCAGTTCTGGGTCTTCGGCTACTCGGCGGCCTTCAGCTCGCACGGCATCTTTGGCTGGGTCGCCTTCAACGACGTGACGCAGACACCCAGCGGCACATACGGCAGTGGTATCCCGCACATGCTCTTTGCGCTCTACCAGATGCAGTTCGCCATGATCGTCCCGGCGGAGCTTAGCGGCTGCGTCGTGGGCCGCATGAAGTTCGGCACGTACCTGCTCTTCATCTTCCTCTGGACGTCCATTGTGTACGACCCGCTGGCGCGCTGGATCTGGTCTCTCAAGCTGGACGACTCGTGGGAGGTAGTCTCGATGGGCTGGGAAGGTAACATGGGTGCCCTGGACTTCGCTGGTGGCACTGTCATCCACGTGTCGGCCGGCTTTGGCGCGCTGGCCACGGCGCTTGTGGTGGGACGGCGCTACGACCACGGAGAGCCCCTGAAGCCGCACAACGTGCCGTTGGTCATGATCGGTGCCACGCTGCTCTGGTTCGGCTGGTTCGGCTTCAACGGTGGCTCGCAGATCGCGGCGGATGGCATCGCGGTCGTGGCGGCGCTCAACACGCACTTGTCGGCATCCATGGGCTTTCTGACTTGGCTGGGACTGGAGTTCGCAATCCACCGCAAGCTAGACCCGTGCGGCGCAGCCAGTGGCGCGGTGGCTGGCCTCGTGTCAATCACTCCGGGCTGTGCTTATGTGTACTCGTGGGCGGCACTCATCTTTGGGTTTGTGGGCGCCGCGTCGGCCTTTGCGGCCGTGCTGATCAAGAACTGGCTGCGCTACGACGACACGCTGGACGTGTTCGCTATCCACGGCTGCGGTGGCTTCATGGGGCTGCTGCTTACGGGACTCTTCGCCACGAGCGACGTGAACCCGAGCATTGACGGTGGTGCCTTCTACGGCAACCCCATCCAGCTACTGCACCAGTTCGTGGCCATGTGCGCCGCCGCCGCTTACACGTTCGTAGTGACGCTCATCATCCTCTTCGCGCTCAAGTACACTGTGGGTCTGCGTGTGTCGGAGGAGAAGGAGGTGAACGGTATCGACATCTCGTACCACGGCGGTATGGCCTACGACTACAGCCACCACGGCAGCGACCGCCAGGAGCTCAAGCCCGCCGGCTCGCAGTTCAAGGAGATGCTGTCGCCTGCACTGGAGGGCGGCAACTCGGACGAAACTCTCCCGGCCTCCACGCACGAGCCCCACAGAGAGGAACTGTGAGGCGGCCAGCGTCATCTCCTCTGGGGCTGGCGTGACGTAGCAGTGATTCGATTCGACTGCGCGGATTTTCAGTAATGCTACCATTTTCTCTTCTTTCCTTCTTTTCACGAGCCTCGTCCTCAAGGCGTTTGGTAGTCTCAGCGAGAAAGTCGCAGTGCCGGGGCTTCAAAGAATTCGCGCGCGTGATGTCACCGCGTGACTCGCTGGTTTGCGCTGTAAGCTGCAGCGTCGCTAGCTTGACCTCTAGGCTGTTGAAACGAGATGTCGAGGATCCAGGGGGACGCGTCATTGCTGCTTCGTGGCTTCCTGGTACCAACAGATTCGCGGCCAGTCATGGGCGGGAGCCGTATCTGCAGCGACCGCTCTGCTACACGTGCCCTGCAAGCAGATGCGGTAGCTCTAAGGACTGGACTGTATTAGTTAGTTGGTGTCAAAACTCGGGCTCATCTGGGCAGCCCGACGCTCACTGGAAGCGAGCAGTAGCTCTGTGCACTGAGCTGCGTGGGGTAATGGAAGCTTGCTAGCTAGACCCATTCGTTGGCGTAGACCTTGCGCAGATACTGCGGACAGACGTAGTCCCACATGTCGAACGAATCTTCGTCGTCGCTTTGGTCGTTGTCGCTGCGCTCGTGGTCTTTTCGGGCGTGACACTCGCTCTGCTCTCCTTCTGTAAGCGTCTCGGTACTGGACGACTTCGTTCGCGAGGACGCAGAAAGGGAAGCAGCATCTCCTGGCTTGCCGATCTCTTCCTTGAGGTAGTGTGGGTGAGCTGACGGGAAATAGTCGCAGCAGTTGGCGCGCACACCGCCTGCTGGAGGCTCCGGGCGCAGTCTAGGGAGCTGGGCCAACGTTGACGATGAGGTCGCGTTCGAGCTACCTGCAGCCTCCTGCTGCGTCTCCTGCTCTTCAAGCTCCAGCTGTAACTGCGACTGCTCCACAGCGAGCCTTGTGGACGAGAGCGTGGACGAGAGTGTGGACGAGAGCGTGGATCTGCTCGAAGTGGGTGCTGTCCGACACTCGGACGAGTTCCGAAGCTCCATTTCATCGTCGCGCTCGACCTGCGATTGCTGCACCGCCAGCTCTATTGGAGATGGTACCAGTCCAAAGGTGGAGACTGTGCGGCACTCGGACAAACAGTGCGACTCGCGACGTCCGTCGTCGTCGTCCTCCTCCTCCGCCGGCTGCTGCTTCCGTTCGTTGAGAGACTCCTGCGCACCTTTGCTCGGTCGCCTCCGCCTCCTCGCTCCTCTGCAAGATGCCGAGAGCTGAATGTCGGCGTACTTGTGGATCATGTGGTCCAGCAGCCAT
>JAADYK010001229.1:0-10360 GCA_023338225.1 Halophytophthora batemanensis | reverse complement strand
TGGCCGCTGCACACGCCGCACTGGACGCGTTGGCGTTGCTGCAGCGCCAGCATCTGGAGCATGGACGGCTTGACGCTGACGCCGATTCGGACGTGGCACGGTCGCGTCTGAGCTGCTTTGCGGCGCTCGTACCTCTCTTCCGTGCGCCTGTGGGGCCAGAGGAGCCGGCGGTGTTCAAATACACGGTCATGCCGGAGCTGCAGTTGGCAGTGCTAGTGGGCCTGGCGCTCCAGCATCAAGACGCGGGGACAGACGCCATTTCGTTGGACTGTGGTGTGGTGCAGACGGAGGAGCAGGACGATGAGAGTCCGTTGTACCTAGCGTCGCCGTCCAGAGCTTCGTCTGTGGCTGGTATCTCCACGACGCGCTCCGTGAACTGGACAAGTGAGCAGGAGCAGGAACGTGGAGAACTTGGGCGACGACACCCTTTGGTGTTGTCGGTGGTCCGTGACGGGAGCAGGGCAGATCAGGAGACGGAAGAAGACAGCGAGAAGACGGAGAGTTGTGGAAATGAAGACGAAGACGCGTGCCAGCCAGCACTGAGGTGTGACGCAGTCACACAGACCGACTCGTCCTGGACAGCAATGGGTCTGAAGCACGCAGGTGTCCAAGCTGGAGAGCGAGCGCTAGAGACTCCACCACCAGGTGATGCAGAAGTTCTGGCGATGCCACAGAAGGACGATCGTTCATCGAGCTGTCCTGGAGAGGAAGAGCTGCTGGCTTCGAGCGTTGCACAGCTGAAAGAAGACAACCAGGACGACGACGACGACAGCGAAATGGAGCTGGACGCTCCGTGGGTACATGCAGATCAAGAACTGGAGCTCTGTACTTCGTCTGAGCCCGAAGAGTCCGACAGAGATGACCAAGGACAAGAAGTAGCTGAGGCTGAGGACGGGATTGAAGCGGGCGTTGATGATCTAGAGGACGCTGTTCCTGAGCGGTACGACCAACTCACTCTAGGCCACGTGGTGCGCGCTGGTGTAGTCGCCGAGGTGAGGGAGCCACACGCCGTTCGAGCGCTGGATGTGCATCCGAGCGGTGCGGAGCTGGTGATTGGCACCAACGCGAGAGCACTGCGGGTCTTCGGTTTGACTGACGTTCTGGCGGGCCAGCAACAGTGTCGCTTTGCTTCGTCGGGAGCTCACGCCTTTCTACCTCTACTCCCTGTGACGCTGGAAAGACACAAGCACCATGCGTCACCCATCTACTGCGTGTCGTACAACCGACACGTAGTGTCCGAGACCTTTGCAGCTAACGCCACCACCATGATCGCATCTGGAGCTGCCGACGGCTCCATCAAAGTGCTTGTAACCCGCAGTGATGACTCTGGAAACTCGAAGGAGGTCTGCATCCAGCGCGGCGATGGCAATGAAGGAGACAAAGATGCAGTGGGGAAAACGCGTGCGCTGCAGTTCGCGTCCTCGCATCTGCTCTGGTCAACCACGAGCAGCGACAGCCGACTGCGCTGCTGGGATATCCGGCGCCAAACACCCAGCAGCAAGTCCGTTGGTATCGTCCAGTCACTGGACGGACATGTGGGCGAAGTGCAGGCACTCGCCATGCCCGAGCCCCCACAATCCAGCAACTCGACCTCCCTACTACTCAGCGCGGCATCAGACAGGACCATCCGGCTCTGGGACACGCGTTCGGCGCGTTGCCAGCGCCTGGTAGCCTCATGTGCGTACACGGCGCTCGCGTTGCATCTGCATCCAACGGATGAGATGGTGGTGGTCTCAGGTCACCAGGACGGCAGTCTGGCGCTCTGGGACCTCCGCGCCAGCGCTCGTAGCGCGCTAGAGACTGCACAGCCGCACCGAAGCGAGTGCCGTGTTGCGCGCTGGTCTCCCGATGGCCGTTGGCTGCTCAGCGCGTCCTTCGATGGCTCTCTGTGCGTGC
Organism: Halophytophthora batemanensis; assembly: GCA_023338225.1. Classification (NCBI taxonomy): domain Eukaryota; phylum Oomycota; class Peronosporomycetes; order Peronosporales; family Peronosporaceae; genus Halophytophthora; species Halophytophthora batemanensis. Next base: position 8,464 of record JAADYK010001229.1, on the reverse strand, counting down.
TAGGAGACGTCGGGGGAGCGTCACCGGCCATGCTGCAGCCTGTCGCCAGTTTTCATCAGCACAACGGGAAGGTATTGCAGGCGCAGTGGCATCCGGCAGTGCCGGCTCTGGTCTCTACGGGTGCCGACAAGCGCGTCAAGCTTTGGAGCTTCGCGTGATGGTAGGTAGGCACTGTGTTGTACCTGCTCACATTGACCCGTGTAGCCATTTGAGGCGCGTCCTTTCGTTTGCACTTGTCGCATCTTCCGTGGTGGTATTTCCGTCCCAAATGTGACAACGAACCTTAAATATTCTCACTTGGAACGAATCAAATCGCCCCAAATCCGCGATCAGCAACCCTTGCGAGGCTGTGATTCGCCGGACCAACTTGAAGTCGCTCGGAAAGCCCTCAACGGTTTGCCTCGTGGCCACTGGATCGCGACTCGACAGCAAGCCCAAGCGAGCTCAGCCAGCGCACTGCCCTGAGCCTCAAGCAAGCCATTCCTGCTAGCAGTGTGACTCGTGGGGCCGTGACGCACCGCAAGCAGCAAGATTGCAGCTTCTTCTGGTCTTGCAGTGTTTGTTGTGCAGCTCTACTGGCCTCCATGTAGACCGCAAGTGGGGGGGAGCAGCTCTAATTCGCACAGGACTTTCACCAAGACGAGGCCTCCAGCACGACGAAGTGAATCAAAGGAATTATATCGAGACAAAGCAAAGCAAAATGGGCAACCGCAAGAAAGTGGAGGGAGAACCGGACAGCTACACGCCGCGTGGAGACAGCAGAGGGCGACTGAACCTCTATCGTCCTCACAATAGCCCCCTCCGTTTTGTCTCCTCTCATCCGACACGAACTCTGGCTCTCGATGCATCGGACGACTCGTGGAGCTAGCTACGTTTTGGCTGTGTGCGGCCAATCGTTCACTTGCGGCCGGGGGATTTGGAGCGCGTCTTGCTCTTCTTCTTCTTGTGGCTGTTCGAGGAGCCGCTGTTGAAGCCCTTGGGGTCGCACTCCGGACAGAGCCACGTGTCGGGGTGGCGCCCGTCCGCCAGTCCGACACACTCGAGGTGGTACCACTGCGACGGGTTCGGACACGTCTTGCCGTCGCAGGCGATCATGTTGCCGTAGCTGGGCAGGTTGCAGATGCAGTAGAGTTCATTGTCCTCGCTAGCGTCTTCGCCCTTCTTGGTCTTCTTGACCTTGCCGCCTGTCGAGTTGGACGACTTGGAGCCATTCGAGTGCGGCGGCGCCTTGCGGTTTTCATTGTGACTGCTCCGGCGGTTGTGGCCGTCGCTGGACCCATGGGTGGTCGTGCTGTTGCCGTGGCCGTGGCCGTGGCCGTGGTTGGAGCTGGCGTTGTGCGAATTCCCGCTGGTAGATCTCTGGCTAGCGCTGCTGGGCTCGCGCGACGACGTACTGACCGAGTGATCCCGCCCGCGCTTGCGGCTGTTGGACTTGCGCTTCTTCTCGGCTGCCGCCGCCGCCTTGCGCTCCTTCTCACGTGCCGTGGAGCGCTTGACCGAGGACCGCTCGCCATTGCGCAGTCGCTGCATGAAAGCCACGATGGAGTCGTCCTCTTCCACAGTGAGTGAGCAGTCAAAGTGGCGAGCCACGAGCGCTGCCAGGTCGTCTTTAGGGAAGTCTTCTTCCACCTTGAGGTGGTAAAACTTAGCGTATCGCTGCAGCGCATTCAGCTGCACACACACACAGACACACACGCAGACGCACAGGTGTCCGATCCATCAGATTCGCGCCATCCAGCCATCTATTTATACGGCCAAAGAAGCGCTGGAGGGAGAGAAGAAGGTAGAGAGGGGAGGAACGTACACCCAGACTCTTGAAGTCGACCATGAGCCGCGGCGGATAGACCACCTTCTTCAGGCGCTGTTCCTGGGTCAGTGTCGTGTCATCCTCGGGCTGGAGACCGTCGTCGAGCTCTGCGTGGCCATGCACACGCAAGAAAAGGGGGAGAGATACACATGTAAGACTCCCGCTGCATGCGCGCACTACCAGATCAAGCTTGAGAGCGAGCACAGACGCCACGGCCGCTACCTACCTTCCTCCATCGCGTACAGATCCTCGCGCTCGTCCTGACCGCCGCACACGCGCACACGCACAGCAAGTGAGGATCCTCTCGCCGTTACAACAAAGAGCCACACACTGCGCTGGCCGTGGGAGGGCCTGCAGACGTACCATGTTGCTGTCAGGGGGAGGGAGGAGACGATGGGGGGAGGAAGCTCTGGGCCTGGGCTAGTCGTTGGTTTGCTGTGCTGTGCTGTGCTCTGCTGCTTGCTCCGCGGCCGCCCAACTTGGTAGTGGTGGGATTTCTTTGAATTTCGAGGAGCGCCGGCGGACCGACAGCGGACGAGCGGACGGTATCCACCAAAGCGGGCGGACCGAGCGGACAGTATGACCTTCAAATAGTACCTTGCATTCTCTGTGAGTAGCAGAGGCTGAATTGGTACTGCCTTGGAGACTCCTATCAGCCAATTGTATTGCAGAATGAATCCCAATATCGGTACGGTGGTTGAGGTACCGGTACTGTGTTTGAGACACCGGTACGATGGTTGAGACACCGGTACGATTGTGTAGGTACCGAAATGTGGGTACCTACCTGCCTCTGTGACCTGTGACGAGGATGTCGAACACGCCGAAGCAACTGGTTGGGCTGGTTGGAGCCCTGGACCACTTCACCACACATTCGCTGGGCACTGCCGTGCTTCGGGTCGCTTACGAGTCTCACGCGCATACGCTGTAGGTCGTGCACTTCACTGCGGGTTGTCGAACTCCAACGCTTGGACACCCTGCCAAACAGGAGGGAGTCTGGCACCGCTGGACCTGTTAAACGCTGCGGTGCCGTCGACTCGATTGAGTCAGTACGAGCCAAGCAAGTGTTGCAGCTCTAGCTCCGATCACGGATTACAGGAGCAGGGATGGAGAACCTCGGCACCACCGCGACTGTCCAGCTCCGGGCCACCCATCAAGACAAACAGCCCGTCATGTGACCTTCCCTCCCTCCTTCGAGGCGCCGCGAGCAGAAGACGGGAAGCTTCAGCGGCACCGAGTCCGAACCCCGCCGCCATCTCTGATGCTCATACGTCCTGGAATGAGTGGCGCGCATACGCACGGCAGCGAGCGCACCCAGCATCCGTATCACCCTCTGGCTTCCCCCCTCCATGCCGCTCCGAGGAACTTACTTGGCCTTCACCATCGGGCAGGGCATCTTTGCCACAGAGGTCGTGACGTCCGCTCCATCACACGCGGGCGCGTCATGTCGCAGCGCCCAAAAGGCGGTGGGACACGCTACTGACCCGCGCAGAGCGCCGCGCACAACGCTTGGTCCAGGACGCGCCACCTTAAGCCAGGCGACAACTAGGATCCCGCCGCTGTCTGCCGGTTTTCGACGTGACCCGATCCAAGTTCGCGTCAAACAACCTAGAGGCCGGCGACCGCTCCATTCCACATCTCGCCCCCCAAGCAGCTAACTACCGAGCGACCTAAGAGCCATGAGCGACGTGCAGAACCCGACCTCCCCGGCCTTCAAGGCCTTCGTGGACGCCTCGGTACGTGTCCAGGAGCTTCGGCTGCGCACACGGCTTCTAGCCGTGCTCGTGTCGTCCGCTGGTTCACTCTGACGGCGATGTTTCGTCAACCGAAAGTGACGGGAGAGTGCAGGGAAGCTGACTTTGCTGCTATGGCTTTGGGTACTTTTGTGCGTATACCAGGCTGGCGCCATGGGCGCGCTGTTCGCGGCAGTGCTGCTGTACCCGCTGGACGTGGTGAAGACGCGGCGGCAGGCAGATATGGGCGAGAAGCCGGCGGAAGGCGAGGACGAGGAGGCCAAGGCCAAGGCGCTGGCGGCGCGCAAGAAGAAGGCGCGCAACCTGCTGGTGACGGTGTGGCTCATCTACCGCCATGAAGGGCTGCAAGGACTCTTCGCTGGTCTGAGCTCCAAGATGGTGCACACAGTGTCGTCCAACTTTGCCTACTTCTACTGGTACTCGTTCCTCAAGACGGCTGTGGAGAAGCGTGCCACCAAGCCCATTACCACGGGCATGAGTCTGCTCATGGCGTCCACGGCCGGCGCGCTCAACATGTCCATGACGCTGCCACTGGAGATGATCAACACGCGCGCGCAGATCCAGTCCAACGAGGACGAGAACAGCGGCGGCAAAACGGAGACGCATAGTCGCAGTATGTGGGACTTTGCCAAGGAGATCTACGCCGAGGACGGCTTGACGTCCTTCTGGAAGGGTTTCCTGCCGTCGCTGGTGCTGGTGAGCAACCCTTCTATCAACTACACGGTCTTCGACAAGCTCAAACTGAAGTTGCAGCAGACGCGCATGGCGGCCAGTGGTTCGACTCGCGTGAGTTCGCTTACGGCTCTGGAGGCGTTCGTGCTGGCAGCTATTGCCAAGGCCATCGCCACTATCATCACGTACCCGATGATCCGTGCCAAGGTGCTCATGCAGGCGCAGAAGAAGCAGATCGCCAAGGAGTCGGAGTCGGGCGAGTCGCAGCCCAAGGAGCCAGTAATGGGCACGTCCATGGTGCAGGTGCTGAAGCGCATCGGCGAGCTGGAGGGACCCTCGGGCTACTTTAAGGGCTGCTCAGCGCAGCTCTTCAACACGGTGCTCAAGAGCGCGCTGCTGGTCATGACCAAGGAGGAGATCACCAAGTACACGATGCGTGTGCTGTACCTGCTCCGCCGGAATGCCACGCCCAAGGCGGCCATCGAGGCGGCCAAGGTCTAAGGGCAAGGCCACGTTATCAAGGCGGTGGGGTAGCGTAGGCTAACCAATGTACTGTACGATCGGCGGAGTGGAAGGCGCATGCTGGGTAGATCTGCTGCTCTTCCGCTCCCGCTGCCAGTAGTGCTCGTGTGTGTTCTTTCGAGTCAATGTCATGGCTGGCATGCTCTTTATCTGGGTCGCAAGTAGCCTGTGGAAGCCGCAAGCAGATTGCCTCGGCTCTTGCGCATTCCCTTCTCGAGGATCTCTATGGCTCTCTCTGACTAGCGTGTGGCGAACAGGGGAATAAGCTCCAGGAGCTGAGTTGTCCCGACGCTTCTGGATCGAAAAGAAGCTTCGAGGTGAAGCTAGCGACTGGTTGGGTGCGGTTTAACTTAGAATTTGTATGTACACGATTAAAAATTCACGCGCGTGTGGGTGGGTGGCGTAGTCAGTGCTGGCTGCATGCTCCACTTCTTCGTGGGCATGAGCACTAGGCGGTGGCGGTGGCGGTGGCGGTGGCGACACGTGGGTGTTTGTAGCAGCTTTCAGCGACGCGGGAAGCTGTCCATGAGCCGCAGCGGATTGGCTCGCGGCCGCGTGGACGCGTCGTCGACCTGGCGGTGGACGAAAGCGTCCTCGGGCGGCGCAGCGCAGTCGTCGAACACGTCGGCGAAAGTGGGGTCCCACCAGTCATCGGCGAAGAGATTGCGCATAGACTCGCCCACAGGAGACGCCTTCTTCTCCGACGCCACGGACACCAGGTTCAGGTCGCGCACACTCAAACTGGTCACGGACGAGCCGCGGCTGCTCAGACGGTAGCCCCACCGACGGTGGGCTGCGGTTGCGTCCTCCGTGGGTCGCTCCGCGTCGCCGTCAGCTTCGGGTCCCGAAGCGGAGGATGAGTGCGCGTCATTGTCTTCGTTCACCATGAGGAACTCGCGGATGAGCTCGAGCGGCTGGCATCGCTTGGCAGCGGATTCTTTGCTGTCGTTGTCGTCGTCGTCGTCGTCGTTAAGCAGTCCCTGTGTGGTCTCCAGTAGGAAGCGCACGTAGCCATCGAGCTCTTCCATGCGTGAGGCTTCAATACGCTTCTTGGACCAGCCGAGCCGCGACTGCAGACGGTGGCGCTCCGGGAACTGCACGCTGGCGTAGAAGCTCTGGAGCTCTTCGCAGGCGTCACAGCCCGTGTGCGTGTGCGCGGACGCCGCCTTCTTGTCGCTGAACTGGCGCTGGAGCGCGGCGTGCAGCGCACGAAACTCCGAGTAGCGCTTGGCCACGTACCAGTCGGCGGTGCCACTACGGGACACTCGCAGCACATAGAGCGTCGTGTGGCGGTGTGCCTGCGTCTCGCGGCCGTACGAGATGATGCGCGCGGACACGGGGCGCAGCGAGCGCATGCGGAAGCGACTGCCTGTGGTGGACGAGCGGGCGCCCGGCTTCTCGGGGGCGGCGGACTGAGACATGGGGGCTGCTGGGCTTCTCGGGCGTCTTGGGCGTCTTGGGCGGCTTGGCCGGCTTGGGCTTCTCGGGCGGCTTGGGCGGCTTCTCGGTGAAATTTAGGCGGAGCTAGTTCCGAAGTGAGGGTCTTGTGTGGCCGCGCAGTCACGGGGCAGCCGCTCGCTCATAGGGCGACGGGATGCGCTCTTTTGGCCAATCGTGACGTGCCTCGCATAATCACGACGCAAATGGCGCTGCGTGCATGCCGGAATGACGGCGGCGACGCGCGCGTGTGCTGCTGTTGCGATTGCAGCTGTCATTACTGGTCAACTGGCGGCATAAATAGGTCAGCCAGCCTTTTAGCGCGAAGGGTTGACCCTCGGAGCCCGTGATCAAAAACAAAATCTCTGTTCAAAGGGCAGGCCTGTCGCAAAGTGGCGGTCTCGTGTATTTCTCCATAGAAGTAGTGACTGTAACAAAGACCGGATTAATATGAACTCGAATAGGTATCCGCCCTTCGGACGGGGGATTACGAGATCGCAGCCTTTCGAGACTAGCAGCAGATTAGTAGGACCAACACTCTAGGGGTTAGGTACACGAGGATGGGCTCGCAGATGAGCCAGAGACAACTTTTCTTGTGGCAGGCCGCGCATACAAAGCCCAAGGTTGAGGAAAGGGGCGGAAGGCCAGAAAACGGGGCGAGGTTGGCCCAGGAATCATTTCGCGCGTGGACCTTCAGACCAGCCTCGGCCGCGGCCTCGACGACACCTTCGGCCGCGAGCTCAGCACAGCGGCGCTGGGACCGTCAAAGCTGCAGGCCTTCGCACGCCAATGGACGAGAGATAGGCTGTAAAACGCAGACCACTCCTCGCAAGATTGACGCGCCAAGCTGGGTTTGGCGGCGCTGCGCATGCGGCCTTAAGATCATGGCGTTTCCGCCCGCTTGTTAGGAAGTGATGGGCTTGCAAAATGACTGGTCCCGCCACAAGTTTGGCCAAGCACTCGTCGAGGTGTCGCTGGACCCGCTGGAGATCCTTGTTGCCAACGTCGACCGCAACCCAAGCAGGTGGGCCAACCTGCCGCCGCTTCTCGCCCGTAGAGCAGGAGGGGCGGCACACGGAGCAAGCCCGCAGTTTGGAGCCTAGGATTGAAAGGCAAACCCATGCATCAATCAGTGAGGGTCTGTGGGATATTCTCCGATCGGAAGACAACCCGTTCCGAAGCAGCGCGAGTTGGTTGCTGGTGGCGATTCGCCTCAGCTTCTTCAGGCTCACCTTGTGTGCGCTGGCTTGAACTCTAGCATTGATGCGTCGTGCCGCGACCCAACTCACTACTGCCGTATGCGCGACCAAAGCAAGGCAACTCCAGCCCGCGGGTGAAGTTTTGACGGCGAGTTTCCCGGGGACGCTTGGTATCTCGCAATGGACTGCCTCAATGCTGTTGCCCCACAACTCACGAGGCAACTCTCGGGTGCATCACATTCGTTCACCACGGCATAAGAAGTCCTTGCTCTTTTGTTGGAGATGCTGGAAAAGACTCTCGGTTGTTCCTAAGACCACTCAGTCACGCTGAAACTCCAACCCAATCGCGAAGTGAAGTACTGACAGACGTGGTGGGGGCGTGTTCCATCTTCGCCGGCACTGCTGCAGATGCCTCCGTCCACGCAGATCGTACGGCCAGATCCGCTGGCAATCCACTCGTTGCCGCCAGCAAAGTGAGCCAGCCAAGTCCATCGCCACGAGATGTTTTACACGTGACAAACCACATGTCGTCTTGCACGTCGTCTGCGTTGCCCGTTATCTCATCCGCCAAATCCTCCTCTCGCCCGTTGTTTGCCACCACTTGGATCGTTTCCCCGGTGGCGCCCTCACTGCGAACCCAAGACGGCCACTGTTCATCACGAGTCTCAAGCAGGGACTTAGCGAAACACGGACAGCACTGCAGCAGATGCTTCCTGGCGCGAGGTGCGTGGCCGGAGTGTACTGTCTGTCTCTCACAGAAGCAAGTTGTGCTTGGAGATCGGTTGGAGTGTGAGCCTTTCGAAAGCCAGCGCCAAACCGGAGAGGATCGACGCTAGGGCCCTGCTGCTGGTGGTGGTCTAACTCCATTTCGCGTGGGTGTCTTGCACGCTTCGCGTCGGGCATCATCGCAGCGCCGGACCAGTTGAGGCCAACACACTCTCCGGGACAGGGATGCCAGCATCACTTAGCACCTGGTGGACGCGCCTGCCAAGCTTTTCTGTGGTCCCCTCCTTGAGGATCGCAAGCCGGATGTGGCATTCCACTGCAGCACGGAGTTTCTCGAGGTCGCGATGGAG
>JAADYK010001228.1:0-10360 GCA_023338225.1 Halophytophthora batemanensis | reverse complement strand
ACTACGCCATCGGCTGTGCGCTGATGCAGCTCGATCACGAAGGGCGTGATCGAGTGGTGTACTACCAGTCCCGTCAGCTGAAGCCAGCTGAACGGAATTACCCGGTGCATGACAAGGAACTCCTTGCCATGAAGTACGCCATGGCGAAGTTTCACGTCTATCTCGTAGGAGATAGACCGTTCGTGGTCTATACAGACCACGCGTCGTTGCGGATGGCTGTGAAGTCTCCGCATCTCTCGCAAAGAATGGTCCAGTGGCTGCCATTCTTTACTGAGTACAACTTCCAGGTGGAGTACAAACCCGGAAGGTTGAACGTCGTACCCGACGCGCTCTCGCGTCGGCCCGATTACGACTACAAGGCCGCAGTGGTGCTGAACACAGCGGGTGTTCAGCGCGTGAGTCAACCTTTGTCTTCCTTGGTGGAAGACGTGAAAAACGCGTACGCTCTTGATTTGGATGTTAAGAGTTTGCTTGGTTATGCCACTTACGCATAGCGGCAGCACTCAGGGAGCTGCCTGCGCGCCTGCACGCTTGTGCACATCGTTACACGGTGCACGAGGGGCTGCTGTTTTATAGCGCAGCCGACGACGATGCAGCGCGCATCGTCGTTCCCAACGACGAAGATCTCAAGCTCCGCATCATGTTCAAGTATCATGATGCGCCAAGTGCAGAGCACTTGGGCCGCGAGAAGTCGTATCTCGTTCTCGCGCAAGACTTCTACTGGTCCCACCAGTACAATTGGGTGCGCAAGTACGTCCGTACTTGCGAGGTCTGCCAGCGAGTGAAGCCCTCGGCTCACTTGCAGGAGCCTTTACACTCACTTCCGATAGCATCGGAGTGCTGGGAGTCCATTTCAATGGACTTCGCCTTTGGTCTTCCGCCCGACACCAGGCGGAGGACAGGCGTGGTCGTCTTCGTCGACCGCCTCAGCAAGATGGTGCATCTTGCTGCAGTGCCAGCCCAAGTCACGGCCAAACAGACGGCGCGTCTGTTTGTTGACTTGGTTTTCAGAGCTCACGGAATGCCCCGTGAGATCGTCTCCGACCGTGACCTGCGCTTCACGGCTCGGTTTTGGCAAGAAGCGTTCACGCTTCTTGGCACACGTCTGTCGATGTCGACATCTGACCATCTGCAGACCGATGGTTAGGCCGAGCGCGTGAATCGCGTGCTCGGAGACGTACTCAAGAGCTACGATCACTCGTTCACCGAGTGAAGCGACTGTTTGTCGATGGTGGGTTTTGCCATCAACAATGCAGTGCATGCCTTACATGGGCATACATCGTTTTACGTGAATGGTTTGCGGTATCCACGTGTGCCCGCCGCCTTTACGGGCGTGGTTCTTCCCTTGAGTGGGGGAGAGCCCGCAGATTACACCGATCTGCGAGCGGATGAGACTACAGACACGGAGGAAGTGTCTGCAGTGACGACGCATACTCGGAGAGCACACGAGAAGACATACCCTCCTGCGTTGGACACAGGTGTGGACCACACAAAATATCCACCTGCATCAAGGAGCGGTGGTATGGTCCACACGAAGTTGAGGGCGCACAAAACGAGTCAAGTATGACACTTGACCCGGCAGCCGAAGCATTTGTGCAACGCCGACAAGCCGCGATTCGGTTTGTCCGAGATGAGCTGGCAGCTTCTGTAGTCCGACAGAAGCTGAATGCGGACAAGCGAAGCAGAGGCAACATCAATAAATTCAAGGTGGGTTCATTGGTTTTGCTTAGCACACAGAATCTGCCTAGACATGCAGTGTCTAACTTCGGTGCAAACAAGCTCGCACCGCGCTTCGTTGAGTCCTTTGTCGTGCAAGCTCGACAAGGCGCAGCGTACAAGCTGGACATACCGTCCAGCATGCGACTGTACCCGGTGTTTTACATCGGGCGCCTGAAGCCGTACCTCCAGCACGAGGTACGAGTCATTCCGGAATGTGAGAACCTTAGCGAGGCTTCTCGAGGAGAGCGCGTAAACGCTTTGCCTTCTCCTGAAGACGGTAGAACTCCGTTTTCAATGTCGCGAAAGTCGCCAGGTGGTTCGACAATACTTGGGTGAAACAGGCTTGGTGACAAGTCTGTTCCTGCGACGCACACGTGTACGCGCGTAGAGGAAGCGTGCAAAAGTCTGAGGTCGCCTCAGACTTTGCAGGGAAAAGGGGGAAGCGATCTACCGGATTCTCGGTAAAAGGAAAACTGGATTGAATGCGATCTGGCTAGTTATACCTCCTAAAAGTGATATCTGTTTGGGCAGGGGTCCGATGGATGGCCACTGTGGGTTTGGTCAAATGCAGGCTTCTGATTGGTAGAAAGGTGTCTCTTTCTACCAATAGGAGCGCTAAGCGCCTGGATTTAAATACGAATTTAAATCCAGCTCGAATTATTGGAGCTAGCCCCGGATTTGTGTACCACACAAATCCGCCGTGTACCATACCAGGTACCGGAAACTAGGTACTCATTCGGGTACCTCACATTGGGTACAAACCCAATGTGTACCATGCAGAGTAACTGTTTACTCTGCCGTGTAACCCTGTTACATTGGGCGTACTCAGCGTTCTCACTCTTCCGGAGGAGAACGCCATTCCGCAGCTCTGCGAACTCCCGGACCTGTTGGTCCCGGAGCAGATCGATATCGGCACTCGCGGTCGAGTGCGCAGCACCTCTTCCCACCACTGGTGCCGCTGATGCAAGACGCATGCGGCTAAGTCCGCTGAATCATCCAGCGGATTGTTGCGCATCAAGGTGATCGTCGAGATCGCCGCCGCTTTCGTATTCGTTGGCCAGGACATCCGCCTGACCAAGATACGTGGGAGCCATGGAACATCCTGCTGGAGGATATTTCGGGAATGGCGATGGACTACGAAGCGTGCCACTGCTAGTGGGCACTTGCGCAGGAGTGTCGTAGCCATACGACACCCGCAGCGACGGCACAGTGGTGCTGTCGTACGTCACTGGGAAGTCACTCCCAGTGTCACCACCCTCGGAGAACAACCGTAAGGTTTCCTCGAGGATGTCTCGGGGACCTGGTGGGATCCATACCCGCACATGTCCGAGGGCGTGAGCTTGGCTGCTCCCCTCGGACATACAGGCTAACTTCCTGCGCGATCGGGGATCGCGCATGGGAGACCCGCATCTGCACACATGTTGTGCAGACGAGTGCGCTTACCGTGCACAACGAACCGGTCAGAGCGTGTCCGCGCTCTGGCCAACCGACTTCGAAGCCCAGTCGGGTTCGAGTTGAAGTTGTCGACAAAAGTCGACCACGACTGCGAGAGAGCCTGCGCAGTCGAGATCTTACTCTTCTGCGAAGCACGCTTCTTCCCTTGGAAGAGACGAAGCTCGTGGAACAAGCTTATGTAGTGCTGTTGACGGTCTACGTACGAGGCGAAGCCCTGCTGCTTCACTTCGGCGTCGTCTGCGATCCGATCGCAGACGTACAAGACTTGTGGGAGCGTTAGACAGTTCGCTCCCTGCAACCGACTGATCTCCGCATCAGTCGGCATCCACTCCGGCACTGCCCGCACGGCAGCACCGGGTGCTTGAGTCGTCTGGTTCGACGACTCGCTGCCAGAGCTTCGCTGACGCTTGGACTGAGCATCAGTCCTAGTGAATTCTCTCGGGCGTGAACGGCCCGAGAGTGATGACGTGCCATCGGACATGGCTTCATCAACAGGTGGACCAAAAGCCTGGACCCACTTGCGAGAGCGCTCAGTTCGCACAGCCATTGCGAACTCAGCCTCTTCGGCTTCAGCGACGCTGAAGTCGACCGCCGCCATCTTGGCCTGAACCTTGAGGACGGCGAGACGGCGTCGCGCCAAGCTCACCTTTTTGAGCTTGGCCTCCCACTTGGTGAGCTCCGCGTCACGGGCTGACGCGGAGGGTGCATCATCCGCGCGAATCTTCGCTACGCGAGCGAAGTTCTCGTGTGAGGCGAGCTCACAAAGCACTTTCGTTATGTCACGAGAGTGCTGCTCCGCTTCCGAGGAAGGGGAGGTGTCTTCCTTGTGGGTTACAGAAACCCTGGCAATGGCAATGTGCGCAGTGCTAGAGGCTTGCTCGGACTTGGAATCCGAGTAGATGGTCGGCTTAGACGAGGGCGCTTGGTCATCGCACTCATCCACCTCCATGTCGCGGGGCGACGTGGAGTTGTAGTCGAGCTCGTCGACGATGACGAGCTCGGTATCTCCACCACGTGCGGTGGCAACCGGCGTGCGCGCATCCACCGTACTCACTACTTGAGCAGGCGTAGCCGACTGGGTGTCAGTCGACTCCGGCGCAGGCGCCAGGTCAGTGCCTGCATCAGGCCCAGGCGCGTTCTGGGTCGCGCGCTGCGCTGTCTTCAAGGCAATACGAAGTTCAGCGAGCTCGTTTTTACGAACGAGCTCTGCGCACCACTGCCCGAGGGACAAGCGGTTCTCGGAGGAGCTGGGCTTCTCTGCAGGCAAACTCATCGCTAAATGAGTTCGAGTCCACCAAGCGCACAGCCTTCTGTGCGCTCGCCTCTTCTCTCTTTCTTTCTCTTGCGCACGGAAAGGGAATGACCACAAGTGCAACCACCAACAGGCACGTGGGACGATTTTGACAGGATCAGAATCGTTTTAAAGAGGGGTGGTGGTGTAACGGGGTTACACGTGCGGGAGTATCCGGGATACTCTCGACCTGTCATACAGGGTATGACCATGGAGGAGTCGGACTGGGTCCGATTCAAGCGTGTACCATTTCCTTGGTACACACACGATGCCCAATTAGGCCTGGGGCCTTGACCCAAATAGAGTCCAAAACTCTATTTTAGGCGCACCTTGCCGACGGTCTGCCACGTGGCCGTCGTGCGCTCTCATTGGTTGAAATAAGGGATTTCAACCAATCACGACACGCAGAGTTCAGGGAATTACTGCGAACCAGTCGTTAGAGCCTTGCATAGCTTATAGAATTAGATATGATAGGTTTTAGGAAAGCCAGATAAGCAGCTCAGCCATCCCGGCCGAGCTGACAGAAATTCAGTTCTCATTTCGCTCACAACGGATCCAAGTATTCTCCTCACTTGATTAAAGTATACACCTTAGGTGTATACTTTGAAGCCTACGCTTCCTCAAAGCAACTGTGTAGGCCGGAGTGACGGAGTGCTTTTCACCCCGTCACAGGCCCTGACCGCCTCGGACCAGCCGTCAAGTCTACCGGACCAGACCAAGATCGAGCCCTCCAAGACCGGAGGCCACGCGACCAATAATCAACCAACCAACCAAATATGTGTTTATGTTTATGTTGCAGAAAGCGAAAGGGTGAGCAAGAGCTGCAAGAAGAGAACAAGCAAGTGAGATGCAAAAAGGAAGCAAGATGGAGATGTTAGCCTGCAAGAGCTAGTGATAAGAAGCAAACAGAATTCAATTTCCCTACTACTGCTCAAGTGGACCGTGACCCTCCAGAGGCTCTAGGGAAAGAGGCCCAACGGGGAGACGGCACCAAGGTTCGCAAGCCAGCTCGGGTAAGTAAGGACCTCAGACCAGGCGTCTGGTCCGTTGGGACTCCCATTGCATTTTCGGGACCGACTTAGGTCGGGGACTGGGGACTTGTACCCTGGACTGATCCACCTATTCCGTGTTTTAAGTTGGGTATCGGTCTTGGCCGATGTTCATTTTATGTTATTGTGTTCTGGGCGGTTTAGTAGTTGACCGTTCTGGAGCTAGGAGTGAAGCTACATAGTGTGATTGGATTGGAGTGAGTTGCGTATATTCACCTTTTGAGGTGTGGTGCGTTGCCGAGCGCTCACGATATCTCGGATCCTGAGTGTGAGCTCATTTGAACGGAGTGTACGGCCCCACCCAGGGTCTGAGAAAACAAATCGGGAGAAGCTGTATATTCGTGCATATCTGTGTATATTTGGTTGCCTAAGAGTCTAGCTTTGACCTACTGCTGCGGACTCAGACCTGACTTACAGTCGCGCGTCCTGAAGACCAGTCGACTGGCGTCTTGACACGGTTTCCCACTGTTTGCAACGCGCAGTGTCAGCCCACTTCACCTCCACTTGGATTAAACGTTCCAAAAGGGGGTTCACAAGGTGCACATACCAAGCCCCCTCACGTCTCGTCTAGAGTCGTGGGAGAGTCTGCACGCCATACACCACCCCCTAAGGCGATTCACGGCCTCACCGCCGCGCCTCAGCTGGTGCGCATGCCCGGATTCAGGGGGTGTGAAGTGCTGCAATGCGAAAGGAGAGTCCAAAATACTAACTGCAGGACGGACGACATGCGCTGTGAGAGGGAGGTCTGGATCGCCGCGTCGGTCACGTCGGTTGCATAGTCTACCGCCGGAGGACTTCACGGTCGAAGACTCGGACGTGACGTCGAGTCCTAGTCAGAACTCTGCCACGGATCAAGGTCGCGTTTCGGTTCAAGACTAGCCAGCCCCAGAGCCGCCTGAGGAGGGAACTGCCGCTCAGGTAATTAAGGCCGAGAGTGTATCGACTAAAGGCGTGACTTCAGCTCAGGTCCTGAACCTGGACGAAGAAGGAGAGGACAAGTCCAAGGTGTCAAGGCCCGAGCTAACCCTCGATCTCATGGGGGACGATGAGGGCGAGGCTTAAGGTGGTGGTCAAGCGTCGATGACAGCCTAAGGTGGTGAATTTTTGGTCAAGATCCTGGGGCATGAACTCGTGACGCCTGATGAGCGTGAGGCTTAAGTCCAGAATCCTGGACCTGTAACCTCAAGTCATCTGGACCCGACGTCCGCAGCAGCAACAATGCACGCTGGGCACCAGGGGTGCATGGACCACGATAGGGTGGTTGCACTGGACGAGAGTCGTGAGCGTAAGGCGGCACTGGCCGAGGTTCACCCGCGCAGTCCGACGGAGAGCTTGACTGGAGAACTCCGGATCAAGCTCTGGACTCATGTCACTCCAGGTCCTGACGCTCCCGCTCTGAACTCACTGCCGTCATGGCCACCTTCATCGAAGATGCCAAGTCGGGAGACTCTGCTGGGTACAATCACGGACTCGGTGCCCAGCCTGGTCGGACCGTCCGACACCTCGAGCGGTTCAGCCATGGACTCAGATACCGCACTCCAGGCGTCGGGAAGCAGCTCACGCTCGTCACTGTTGTCGTTTGGACCAGGTTCAGGACCTGGAGGTCACATGCCTGCTGTGACAGTGGGTCCATCGGTGCACTCCGTTCAGACCCAGAGCCAAACCTCTGGACTCGTGGCTCAAGGCGGTAGATTCACGGTTCATCAGTCTGTGGCGCACGAATCCGCTCAGAAGTCGCACATCGAGGGTCACGCAGAAAACATGATCATCGAGGACTCTAAACTGTCGCACGCCTCGCGTCAATCGTCCAGATCCAGATCCAGGTTCAAGTCCAGCCGCTCAAGGTCTTCCGCTTTGGTCACCACGTCCGGATCAGCTCAAGTCGCCCTGGATGTCATGCGCCAACAACAAGAGCTTATGACGACCATGCAAGCACAAGCAGAGACAAGGGAGAAACGAGTTCAAGAACTGCAGGGGATCCTGAACCAACAATGGTCAGAAGTGCAACATGAGATTCACACGTTAGCCGAACGAGCTGCGCGCACCGAAGCTGCTCATGCGGAGGAAATACGTCGCGTCCAGGTGCCCATGGCTCAGGCTCATCATGGTGTGGAACTCCACGAGAATGCGGCTGCTCAAGACCAAACTCACGAGGCGCATGAAGTTAAGGCATGGTGACGGCGCGGCTCAAGACAGCTCAAGCTCTGAAGCAGGAGCGCACACGCAGGCTATGGAACAGGAGTTTGAGCGTTTGCGCTCTGAGAGGCTCAAGGAGCAAGAATCCAGGGTGTAGATGCAAGCTGCACGCCAGCAGGAGCAGGCTGCTGCTGAGCATCTTCAAGGTTTGTAAGGCCAACAGTCGGGAAGGCTTTGTGCAGCAATCCGATCTGATTCGTACCCAGTGACGCGCTCCGACACAGAGTCCCAAGATTCGTGAGCTCGAGCGTCCATCACGTTCTGTCGCCCAAAGCCGGTACCCGTCTGATGTACCCGTCAGGGACAGAGGATACGCCTCCCTTGAAGCTGCTGAAACGCAAGTGACCATCCGACCTTCCATAGAATGGAGTCCGCCCGTGGCGCAATCAAGATCATGATCAGAGCGAAAGGGTGCAGGAATCCAAGAAGGTAGAAAGACCAAAGTCGAAGCTCCAGTCATCAAGAAGGAAGCCATGCAGTTGACAAGTCGCACACAGATTAAGCTCAAGGTATCGAAGCGGGGTTCCAAGTCCAGGTCCAAGTCCAGATCAAAGCGTGACCCGTCGCCTTCGAGCAGTGACTCAAGCTCAAGTTTGGACGGCTTAAGTCCTGGCTCTGGTCCAAGTCCATCAGGATATGAGCCGAGCTCTAGTGACGTCGAAGATATAGACCTGACTCAGACCTTCAAGTCCAAGGGCGGGATGATGATGTCGACGTATCGGCCCTACATTAACTACGACGCGATTGACAAGTTCCCAGACCGAGCGGCTCTAGAAGATCGGGCCGGCTGGTGGAAGTGGTTTCTAGACATGGCTGCTCAGGGCGGATGGCCGGACGCCATGAAAATTCGTCAGCAGAGGGGCATGCCCGCGGCGCTGAGGGATTGGTATACCCAGCTGTCCAAGTCCGACTGTCATGACTGGAAGGCGCTGTCCCAGGAGTTCAGGAACCAGTACTGCCAGACCACGGGCTCATACTCAGAGCGATATTACACGCTCAGGATGAGGGCCTCTGGGATTCCGCTTCAGTTCTTCTGCCGTCTGAACGCGGCTGCGGTCAAGGCGGGCGTCAAGTACAAGTTTCCATCCGCCCAGTGGGAGTTTCACGTTCGACGCTATATCAAAAAGCTCAAGAACTCTCGGCTCAAGTCGGCGATCCAAGGCCAGCGCTTCAACAATATTCATGACCTGGAGTCGGCTCTGAAGCGGAGTGGGGATGTGCGGCGCGAGGACGGTTGCGATACTCCACCACCCAGGACCAGAGACCTCCGCTCGGACAACGCTTCGCCCAGACGGTTCAAGTCTGAGCGTCGAGCTGATGCCAGAGCGTACGCCGCCCAGGCGTCAAGTGAGAGCAGTGACTCGGACCAGGAGAATCACGTCCGGTTCCAAGACTTAACTTTGGAGCCGAAGCCCAAGTCCAAAAGTGCGCTCAAGGCCACTATTGCATCTGCTCAAGAGGAGAAAATGCCCCAAGGCGGGGAGACATGGCAGTCGCAGGCTCTAGTCCAGGAAGTGGTTGACGAGGTCTACCGGGCGATGGACCAGGGAGGATGGCGTTCCCCGAATTATCAAGGGGCGATTCCTTCACCACGCGCCCTGAACCCGCACTTCATCACATTCTGTAAGAAGGGCCGAGAGTTTGGACAACCAGAGAGTGACTGCTGGCTGGATATTGTCTGTGGTCGGTGTCAACGAAAGGGTCATCCGCTCAGGATGTGCAAAGCCGTCCCGTGCTCTCAATGTGGGGGCTTCCACGCTGAGGGGGCATGAGGGAACTGGAGTTAGCTCAAGGCACTTAAGGAACTGCTGCGTCAAGGCGAGCTCAAGGATCTCTCGCCTCACGTCCTGAGCTGACTTCTGGGCTGTGACGATCCACGCTCAAGTTTAGAGTCACCGTCAAAATATTAGGCCTGCTGAATGGGCATCCAGTACGCAACAGGCCTGTGGCCCAGAAGATGTGTGCACTTGCATATGTCAGTACCTCAGTCATGAACCAACGCCTTAACCAACTATACATGATCAATGACGTTCAAGATTCAACTGTTCATCCAAGCCCTGACTTGTCCGGCCGTGACTTATCTGGTCCGGGCTATTCAGGTCCTGACGGTTCTGGTCCAGATGACTCTGACTACCTCACGGCGTTCAAGCTCAGACCAGGGGAACGACGCGGATGGTGAAAAGATCATGAACTCAAGGAATTAGATGGTATTGCAATGGTTCATGGAGCCGTGAACAATAACCGAACCAGTGTCCTTCTAGACTTTGGTGCGTCTTGCAGTATTCTGAGCCTGGACTTGGCACGTAAACTCAAGCTCAAGCTCAAGACACAGAATCGGTTCAGGGTGAACAGACTTGGAGGACTCCCCACCTACCTCACGGCTCAAGCTCAGGTGAAGATAACACTTGGCACGAGGGTGGTCTATATCCTGACGGTGTGGGTAGCTGTGGTATAGCGTTGTTCCTAAAAGCAGTTAGTACGTCAGGTTCAGCGCAGGCACAACAAACTTCTCACAGACGTGAGCTAAGTTGGCCGAAACACGCTTCCGTCCGCGGCTCGGCCCTTCGGGCCAGCTGTGTTTCCTGTCGGCAGACCCAACCGAGCGTGAAGGCCACGAGCAAGACCAACACGCTTATACAAATATATACGT
>JAADYK010001227.1:0-10362 GCA_023338225.1 Halophytophthora batemanensis | reverse complement strand
TTCTGGCCTGCGTGGGCTCGTGATATTTGAATACAGTGTTGTTTGTCTGGTGTGTCTGGTGCCTGCGTGACTCTTCTTTCAACGTGAGCTATTGCACTCTGCTCTGGGCTAGCTCCAGCTATTCTGTATGTTTGTTTATACGGCGCGTACGCTCCAACACTACTTTGCCCGGACGCACAGCAAGAAGTCGGCGAAGAAGCAGTACCTCGTCTTCCGTGGACACCCAAGTCGCGTGCTCAAGCACATGCATTCGTGCAAGCAGTGCACGAACATCTCGTCTCAGAGTCGCGGAGTGGCTAAAGCGAACTGCATCCTACAG
The DNA here is from genome assembly GCA_023338225.1 of Halophytophthora batemanensis. Classification (NCBI taxonomy): domain Eukaryota; phylum Oomycota; class Peronosporomycetes; order Peronosporales; family Peronosporaceae; genus Halophytophthora; species Halophytophthora batemanensis. The sequence continues at coordinate 10,043 of JAADYK010001227.1, read as the reverse complement.
CAAGCGACCGACGGGAAGTTGATCAAGGTTGCCGTGACGAAACGAGGAGAGGAAGGGATGGATCCCGACAGCGCAAGATCACGAGTGCTCCGCTCGCTCAAGGCGAATCAATGACAAGTCGTGGTTCCAGTTAAACAACGTTGTCGAGAGGACTCCCACGTCCAGCAGATTGCCTCGGTCCTCTCCTGACGTCGCTGGGCGGCGCGCGAGCGAGTATGAGCTGATGCCAGTCAAGATGGTCGAGCGTTCCTTGCGTCTTGGCGCCCGATGAGAGGCAAAGGCGGCCGGCTCTGGCCTCGGGCTCGGGCCAGTATGCAGGCCACTGGCTGGCTGGCGGCGCCACTTCGAGCTGCCACCCTGGCTACGCTGGCACGCCGCTTTACCTAGTCGATTCAAACCCGGCCAGTCCCTGCACGAGAGGGAAGTCCTCTACGCGGTTTTGCTAGGAGCATGGCGATCCCCGCATGAATATCCACGGCTCGCCACGAGGGAGTCGATGTTCCTCTCACCTGACGGCCCGCATCATCGCACACCGTCGAGCAGACTCGCTGGCGAAGGAAAGCCTACGGCGATAAACGAACAGGTCGCATAGTTGTAGCTGGAAGCCTGGCGCCACATGCCTACGCTTAGAAACGCTTTCTGCGTCCGGGCCGGACGCTGATACGTGGCGGCATCTTCTAGACCCACTAACGCCACAAGTCATACATGGAAAATGCCTCCTCAACTGAATGCGTGACTGCAAGCGCACAGCAGGTCGTTCGGGTGCATCAACGCACTGGATGGGAAACGCCAGGACCAGCACTCACTAGGCTGGGCTCCAAGCGTTTACACGTGCAACAGCCTCGTCGTGCAAGGTCTGCCGGAGGTCCTGCTCGGATGGCGAGGTGACGATGGCGTTTCTCCTGCTCATGTACTTCGAGAAGCGTGCCAAGTCTACGCGCGACAAGCTGGAGGGCGGCTTCGAGCTGGACGCCTTCCTACCTGAGCTTCGCCTCGCGTTCGAGTTCCAGGGAACACAACGCTTGTACTGGGGTCGCTTCTTCTGTTCTGTACTAGAGGCGAGCTTGCTGCGATGTGCGCACGCGGCGACTATAAAGCGGCGGAGGTGGAAGCTCAGAGCACCACGCTTGTGTCCGTGAAACCCGGCAAGGCATTCATCGAAATGGGTAAGCGAATCGATAACGTGCTACTGGATCGGGGCTTCGAGGTGGACCTCGGCCAAAACTGGGAGGAAGGAGAGCAAGGATCGATCGCGGAGAGCATCGCAATCGCGAACCTGTCGCGCTTCGCCAACGCTCACTCGAGTGGCCAACCGGCTTCACCGATATGGTCCTGGCTCACGACTGAGAAGGAGCCGTAGCGTCACCTGCGCTCGAAATGCTTGTCTGTGGGGATGGAGTGGATCACATGGGCCGTGCAGATCTCGCCGAGGAGAAGCTCGGGCAAGTGCGCACCGTTCACCCGCTTCATGGAGAAGCTCAGCTTCAAGTGGCGTCCGAGCTGGTGTGACGCCCAGCTCACCCCAGTCCACCTTCATCAGGTGTGTAAGGTCGAAGGGTGCAACAAGCTGGTTCAGCTCAAGGCCAAGTACGTGCGCCACGGTGGTAAGCGCACGTGCACCTGGGGGTGACTGTGCTCGCTTGGAGAAAAGTGGTGGTGCCTGCATTCGCCATGGCGGAGGCTCGGGCTGCAGTGCAAACACTTGTGTTCCCAAGGCCCGGTCGCGGGGGCTGTGCAAGGCGCACGGCGGCGATTCTCGCTGCCAGTTCTCTGGCTGCATCGAGGCTGTCATGTCGAATGGATTCTGCCGTCTTCATGGTGACGGACGGCGCTGTGTCGAACCCGGATGCGGCAAATGTGCATAGGTGTACGGCCACTGCACCGCACACTCGAAGCGAAAGCAGCCAAGCGCGTTCCTTTCGGCTCTGGGCCAGTAGTTCACATGCATGGCCCGGTATCGAACCGGACTTCGACGCCAAGCGAGCCATTGCGACCACTGCCTCGGCCCGCGCTCGCGACGCTGCTGCCAAGCGTCGACCGGAGCGCCACATTCTACTGCATCTGGCCAGCTTGGTGCCTGCTTTGAAGCTGGGGACTGGGTCGCTTTCTACGTGTAGCGCCGGATTTCGCCTGCCACCCACGCCAACCCCATCGCCAGCGTGGAGCATGCGACCGGAGCCACGCCGACCTTCGCTGCTCAGCGCCCGCGTGTGGCGAGATTGGCGCTGGCCAGCTTGACGAGTTGGTGGCAGTCTACCCTTGGTACACGAGGTAGATTCTGACACGCATGATAAGTATTGCCACGAGCTGCCTACAACGTGTGAGAATGCATGAGATAGGATTGACGCAAACAGACAGAGTGCAGAGAACTTGGAGCTCCCTCTACCGGCTGCAGCTTACGCCGCGGACGCTCACATCTCGCCCCAGTCGGCGTCGTCGTCGTCCTCGAACTGGATGTCGGCGTTGTCCAGCTCAAAGTCCAGCAGCTCGCCCGTCGTGGTCGCACCAACCGTCGTCGTCGCACCAACCGTCGTGGTTGTCGTCGTCGTCGTCGTGGTCTCCGTGAACCCGTGATGACTGCTGCTACTGCTGTTCATGGACGCACCAAAGCCAAACGCGTCACCGCTGCCAGCGCTGCTGCTCATCGCCGCCGCCTGCTGCTGTCGTTGCAGCTCCGCCGCAGCTTCGGCCTCCGCTTGAGCCTGCGCAGCAGCAGCAGCTTCCTGCTCCGCCTGGATACGCATCGCCTCCTCTCGCTGGATGCGCAGTGCTTCCTCCTGTTCGGCCTGGATCCGAGCCGCTTCCTCCTGCTTCGCTAGCTCCTGGGCCGCAGCTTCCGCCTCCGCCTGAGCCTGAGCCTGCTCCAGTGCGAGCTGCTCGCGCTTGGCCGCAGCTTCCTCATCCAGCAGTCTGGCTTGCTCCATCGCACTCTCGCGTCCCTCCTGCATGCGCTGTTCGTACTCAGCCGCACTGTCGCCCGCCTTCTCATACATTCGCAGGAAATTAGCGTCTCGAATCGCCTGGTCCTCCGCCTCCTGATCCGCTGCCGCTTGAGCCTCTGCCGCCGCTTCAGCTTCTGCGCTCGAAGCCATGCTGTCCTGGAAGGTCTCACCAGCACTCACCGCCACTGTTGCCCCCAGAGCGGCCGCACCGCCGCTCAAGATGACCTGCATCATGTTCTCGCTCTCCAGCAGCTCCTGCTTGGCCATGTAGTGTCCCGCCGGCATATTGCCGCTACCCTGAGCCTCTAGCATGGCTTCCGCCTGCAGCGACAGCTCCAGGTTCTCAAACAACTCGGCATTCCGCGTGGGATCCGCCAGCGCCTTGGCCGCCCGAGAGCTCACAACCGACAGATCTTCTCGCCACTTGTCCATGACCAGTTGCATCTTGGACGGGCAGTAGCTGCGTGCGAAGAACGCTGCCTCCGGGAAACGCTTAGTCTCCTTGAGCACCTCCACGCATTCAGTCGTCTTGTTCAGCATGAGCCAGCAGATGAAGGCAATGTTGTAGCGTCGTTTCTCGCGCGCTAACTCCGCCAGACGCACGAGGCCGTCCTTGTCTCCACGACTCGTGTACAGGATCAGCAGCAGACTGAAGTCGTCTGCACGCAAGGCGCAGTCCTCCGCTAGCGCCAGCTGACAGTCGTTGAGCGCCAGATCGCCCAGCTGCTTCCACTTGTGCTGCGTCTCCGTGTCCATGTCCTTGGCTTGGCCTGGCTCCTTGTCGATCTCCTGCAGCATAATGTCCCTCGCCACGTCCAGCTTGGCCAGTTGAACTGCCAGGTCAAACTTCTGGTCCGGATCCGTACTTAACGCTAGTGCCTCCTCCTTGAAGCCTTGCGACTCAAGGAAGCGCGCCACGTAGTCCATCTGGTCGGCCGGGATCTTGGGCAGGATGGCGTTGGCGCTCTCAAAGTCGCGACGCACCACAGCCGTCTGGTACTCGAGCATGACCAGCGACACCGTGTAGCTCACCACGTTCTTCATCTTGTCCATGAGGAAGACGAGGTTCTCGCGCGGCAAATAGCCCAGCAGATACATCTTCTGCTCCAAATGCGCCAGCGTCATGACCTCGCCGCCCACGTAGTAGTTGAGACGTCCACCGGCATTCGTGTACAGGAAGCAGTCACCCACCCACGTGCCCGTGCTCACCTTCTCCGAGATCTCGTGCAGCAGGTCAAAGGCGCCGTCCACGCCTTCGTCCGGCGTGTTGCTGCCCGCCGCAAAGGCCTGTGCCACTAGCTCCTTGTTGTAACGTAGCACGAAGAAGCTAGCCTCGCACGCCAAGACCACCAGGCTGCCGTTCTCCGACCAGAAAACGTTCTTGACAGCCACATCGATCTTGCGGATCAAGCGAAGTTCTTCCCAGTCGAACATGGCTACACAGTCGTTCCCCTTGACGCCAATGGCTCCCGTGCCGCCGAACAACCCTTCAGCCGACAGCACCCGCGGCTTCTCGCTCTTCACCTCCTTGAAATTGCGGAACAGCGTGAGTTTCGAGATGCTCTCGCGCACCACATAGTCGCCCGTACCTGTCGGAGACCAGCAGAAGTCCAAAGCCGAGCCAAACGCCTTGTTCCGTAGCTGCTGCGCCGTGTAGATAATGTACTCGCCGTCTCCGCACACCACCACATAGCGGCCATTACTGTTGTGCTGCACTTTTTGCGGGTACACGTCGCAACTGCCCAGTTCGCGACTCACGAGTGGCAGCTTCTCGCCGTCCTGCAGCGCCATCTCGCCCACGACACCCTTGACGCTGGCCGTGTGCACGTCGTTGTTGGTGGTCCAGATGAGTTTTCCACTGCCGCCAGCGTCCATACTCACCACAGGCGTGTCGTGGCCCAAACGCAGGACAATGGTACCTTCGTCGTAGCCGATGGCTAAGGTATTCGCGGACGACAGCGCACTGAGCGACCACGCGCGCTCCATGCCATAGTTGAGCGTCGTCTCGGCGCGGTACGTGGTGGAGTGCCACATCCGCACAGCACCGTCCTCACAGGCCGAGATAATCAGCGGCAGTCGCGGATGGAAAAGCACCGACGTGAGGTTGTTCCCGTGACCTTCCAGCGTGTGCACGATGGCCTTCGTCTGGTAATCCCAGACCTTCACCGTGCGGTCATCGCTGCCAGAGAGCAAGTATGGCTTGTCTCCGCCGGGGTAATACGCCACGCAGTTCACGCCACGCTCGTGGCCTTCCAGGGAGAAGTGAGCGTGGGAAGCACCCAGACCCCACACACGCACAGTGCGATCGAGACAGGCGCTGGCGAAGGTGTGCGCGTCCTTGGGGTTGAACTTCACCATCATGACGTAGTGGCCATGGCCCTCGAACACCTGCGTGCAAGCGAAGGCCTTGTCCCAGTCCCAGAGCTTGATGGTCATGTCGTCGGCGCATGTGAGGAAGCAGGGAAGTGTCGGGTGCACCTCAATGTGGCGGATGTAGTCGGAATGCGCCTCGAAAGCCGTCACTTTCTCCATGGTGTTGTAGTTGAACACGCGCACTTGCATGTCATCGGCGCTGGCGATGATCCACTGCTTGCGCGCCACGAACTTGGCGTTGCGCACCGGCAGACTCGACACTTCCAGCGTCTTGACCAGCGACTGCGTCGCGTAGTTCCAGATCATGAGGCTGCCGCTGTAGAGCGCAGACAGCACCCATGGCTCCGTCGGATGCAGATCCACGCTCTTCACACGCTCCGAGCGCGACGACAGTTTGCGTTTGATATCCAGGCGGAGCGGCTGTCAGATGCATAGGCGCCACGTCACGACAGATTACGGGGGCGACCACAGAACGTTAGAGGGCCACACCGGCGGGGACGGGAAGAGGAGACGCAGGGGAACACGCCAGCGCGTGCACGGGTGCGAAAGGAGCTCGACACGCGCGTGCACGGCGCCTGGAAGAGCGTCGACGCTTACCATCTTGATCGCTTCGGCTTGACTTCCCCACTCTTCCGGCTTCTAGCGGTCTGGGGGGGATCCTTTTGCCACGTGGGAGGCGACGACAAATACACTTGGTTTCACTATGCGCTTTGATCCGAGCCGGTACATACCGGTACGCAAGTCGGTTTGAAGTGGCAGACTCTGATTGGCTGATATCCGGTTCCGTCTACCGCGACCGACTTCCTCCCCCAAGGCTACCGTGACAATTCTGAAACCCCTGCCGCTTCAACATGGCTACACTCGCAGTTCATACAATCTCCAAGTCGATTCCCCGTCTTTTTACGTCGCAGTGCCCCCCTGGCCGCACTCTCCAGCCTTCCTCGCGCTCTCCACACGCCACCAGCCAAGTAGACACCATGGTAGGTGTCTGGGAGTCGTCTTGGAGCTCACGCTGTCTACGCCACTCACATGGCTACATGTCTGTCTCCGCCCCCAGATCCGCTTCTTCCTGCTACAGAACCGCCAGGGCAAGACGCGGCTGTCCAAGTGGTACGTGCCACCGCCCGAGGACCAGGAGAAGGCGCGTCTGGAGAGCGAGATCCACCGCCTCGTGGTGGCGCGCGACGCCAAGCACACCAACTTCATCGAGTTCCGCAACTACAAGCTCATCTACCGCCGCTACGCTGGACTTTTCTTCATCCTGGGCGTGGACTTGGCGGCCAACGAACTGCTGGGACTCGAGACTATCCACCTCTTCGTCGAGCTGCTGGACCAGCAGTTCGCCAACGTCTGCGAGCTCGACATCGTCTTCAACTTTAACAAGGTGAGGAGCAGCCGACCGAGCCGGATTCAGCGATATAGGCTCACATCACCCCTGCCCTCCTCGCTTGTGTTGGTGTGACGCGGACAGGTCTACTCCATGCTGGACGAGTACATCCTGGGCGGAGAAGTACAGGAGACCTCCAAGCGTGAGATGCTGGACCGAATCCGAGAGCTGGAGAAGCTCGAGTAGAGCGAGTAGCTGACAGCACTTGCTCTCGTCTCAGCCTCGACGATCGACTACCTGCGATAGAGCAAGTGAGTCAGTCTCACAGCTTGCGGAAGATCCAAGTCCATACTTTAGCAGCCTTTATCCCGTTCTCAACGGCCAATTGCACGCACCTGGTACAGATGGAGTACGTTGTAGCCAGCGCTGACCGCACCGGCAATAAAAGTCGCAGGAGATCAAGTCCATGCGCCTCACTTGGTCTCGCCCTCGACGCTCTCCACCATCACAGGTGTCATCTCCTCCGCTGGTTTGTCTACTGAAGGCTCGGTTTCCACTGCTGACGACTGCTTCTCCGCCATCGACACCTTCGTCTCCGCCACAGCAGACTGCTTGTCTGCTACTACTGGCTGCGTCTCCACCGCCGAGGCCTCTCTTTCCTCTTCAGACGGCTGCTTGTCCGGCGTGATGTTCGTCGTGGGGACCTCAGTCTCCCCCACGATCGGCTGGGACGATTCCACCGACTCCTGCACCACCGCCACCGTTTCCTCGACCTCATTCGTTGACTCCTCTGTGTCCACAGTCACCTTGCGAGTCTCTTCTATCAATGGCGTACTCTTCCTCGCAGACAATTCCATCTCCTTCGTCATCTCCTGCGCCTCCACTGTCACCTCTTGCGTCTCCTTCGTCGTGTCCTGTGTCTCCACTACTAGTATCTCCTTGTCCGACGCAACGTGCTCAGGCTTCACCACCGACTCCTGCTTCTCCTCCACGCTATCCACCTCCATCCTCTCCACACCCTCCTGCTTCTCCGACTCGCGCAGAAAGTCCTTGGACACGAGGTAGTGCACAATCTGCAGCATCTTGCGCTGCTCCCGCCGCACGTCCTTGGCCAGAAGCTTGCGCAGCAGCGACTGCTGTTCACCGCGCCACTGCTGCTCTGTCGCACGTTCCTGTGCCGCCTTCTGCGAGCGCTCACGCTGAGCTGTCAGCACCTCTGGGTCATGAGAGAACGGACAACGCTCGCCCTTGGCGCACGAGCCCTTGTGCAGCAGCGCACGACACGCGAAAGCCTTACGGTCGTGGCTAAACTTGCAGTGCTCGGGACCGAAGCGGCAGTCACCGCGCAGGAACTTCTTGCACAACAGCATTTTCCGCGGCTTCTTATGCGACGACTCCTGCTCTCTGATGGTCTGGCGCGGCTCTGGCACAAACGTGGACGGCGGCGGCGGCGAATCCTCCTGTACTTCGCCCTCTTCCAGCTCCTCCGACGCGTCTGAGAGCTTCCGCTTCTTGGTGGGGATGACGGGTGGCAGCTCCGGCTGACGTGAAGGCCCAGGCCACTTCTTCCGTCGCTCGGCTCGCCACTTGGCAATGTCTTCGGCCGAGTTGCCCACCAATACTGTGAACTTCTGGCCTTCCACGTCGATCTCCTTGAGTCCCTGGCCGCTGTATTGGCCGTGCGCCGTCTGGAAATGCGCTCCAACCACGCGCTTGGAGGCTGAGAAGTCGCACGTCGGACACTGCACGTGCGTCTTCATGTGCGCCATGTGCTGCGACGCCATCACGAAGCTCTTGACGCACGTCTCGCAGCGCCAGTTGCCTGCAGGAGCCCTCTGAGGCTCCAATTGCTGTTCTGGCTGGTTGTAAGGGTCAGTTGACGGAAGTGGCGGCGGTGATCCAGGAGGTAGCGGAGGTGGTGCTGGGCCATCCGGTAGAGGTGGACGAGTCTGCAGTGCAGCTGGAAGTTCCTGCTGGACGCCATTGTCCATGCTACCGCGCTCTTCCAGCGTCACTGCGTGGAATGCACCATTGGAAGCGCCGGTATCATGCATGTGAGCGTCGGTGGACGCCGAAGGACCTCCCCATTGGCGGTCCCGGCGGCCGCTACCATGCCGTTCGGCGTTCTCGCTCACGATAAGTGGACACTGCTGGATCCAGTGGCCAGGCTGGTTACACTTGTGGCAGCAGTAGGTGCTTGGTGGTGGGCGGTGCTGCTTCGGTGGACGCTCTTGATGTCCGTAGGCCTGTCGGAAGTCACGCGGAGGGTACTGCGGATTCATGGGCCGTCGAGAGTCAAAGCCACTCGACGCCACCTCCTGCTGTTGTCCCCATTGCGGCGCAGGAGGAGGAGCACTGTAGTAGTTGCTCTCCGGCTCGTTGGCTGGTGGAAGCGGCGGTGGCGCCTGCTGTGGCTGCATAGGAGGCTGATACGGCGATGGCGGTTGATACGGCGACGCTGACGCTGATGCTTCTGGGTCGTCGTAGTCGGCGGACACAGGCGCGTAGGCTCTCTGGCGCGCACGTGACGCGCCGGCGTAGTCTGGCATGGGCGGTGCTGGCGCTGGAGCTGCTGGCAGTGGAGGATTGGCTCCGTAACTGCGGTCTTCGCTCGGGTACGTCGGCGGTGCGTAACTGGACTGCTGCATGCGGTACGCGGGCATTTGCGGCTGATTCACGGGTGGTGGAGGTTCCTGACGAGGGAAGTTGGCACCATCAGCGCTGTACATGGGCTGCTGGGGGGCATAACTCTCCTGTGGCGCATACTGCGGCGCGTACTGCTGCTGTGGAGGCGCGTACTGCTGCGGAGGCTGGTAGGGAGGCTGGTATGGCTGCTGATACTGCTGCTGGTACGGCTGGGGAGCCGCAAAGGCAGGCGGCGCGTACTGCGGAGCCATGGGAGGGCCTGCGCCTGCAGGGTACTCACCGTAAGGCTGCGGCGGCGCTGCCTGGTACTCGCTCGCAAAGGCTGGTGGTGGAGCTCCGCCCACGTTGTCATACCCGGAGCGGTAGTGTTGTTGCTGCTGCTGATGTTGCTGCTGCTGCTGGAAGCCCCCGCGGCCACCGCGACCAAAGCTACGTCCACGCCCGCGTCCGCGGCCTCTGCCTCTACCTCCGCCACGGCCGCGGCCGCGGCCCCTGCCCTGCTGGAAGCGGTCCATCGCTGCGCTGCTAGTGCTGCTTTAGCGCTGCTGCTGCTTCAAGCGGCGGCTTGGCTTGGTTGGAAGCAGCGAGGTGGTCACATGTACTGTGTTAGGTTAGACATTTGACCAGGAGTTTGTATGGCATACAGAAAGCAAGGGTGAGGGCTTGGTTGGATGCGCGGGACGTGTGATGTGGGCCACCTCGAAGTCTAGAGGGTACGAGTCTGTAACCTGGGTTACGCTCCATCTCGTAATAGA
>JAADYK010001226.1:0-10362 GCA_023338225.1 Halophytophthora batemanensis | reverse complement strand
CAGTGATAGCTCCGTCGTTCCCTTGGGCATTCACCTTCAGGCTACTTCGCTGACTTCCACTGGACTCAGGCTCGGCGACCTATCATCTCGTACGTAACCGGGTAAATCAGGTACTTCCACCGTCGGCTTTACCGACCAGTCTTCGTACTTAGCCGGATAGGTCGGGTATTCGTCCCGACCCTTGCCGACTCGCGTACCAGGCGGTACCTTGTACCATCTTCTTGGTACAGTGCTCCTTTCGTCCAGGAAACAGTCGGTGGGGCTTGGTCCCGACCCCGAGTATAGTGGCTCGATAGCAATTCACTACACCACAACTACCATAGTCCAAAGTACGGTTCTCGCGGTCAGTTGGGGCTGTATCTAGACGCACGCCTGGTTTCGTTCAAGATCCGACCAAAGAAGCACTACTCAGAGAAATATGTCACCATCATTAATCCTCATACTCTCCCGACACGTTTGAGCAGGCGCATGACAATTGGAGATATTTCAAGCTACAAATACATCATTTCGATCGAGGGAAACATCGCGCTGTTTCGTCTCACAATAGAGCTGGCATACAACTCGGTGATTCTTCTCGTCAAGAGCGACTACTACGTCTGGTATCAGCCACTAATGAAGCCGTGGGTCCACTACGTCCCAGTGAAAGCAGACTTGTCAGACTTGATGGAGAAGATTCACCGGTGCAAGACTCACGACAGCAAATGCAAGACCATCGCCGCCAACGCCGTCAAGTTCTACAATCGCTACGTCAACGAGAGCGCCGTGTTTGACTACATAAAAAAGGTCTTGAACTGCTAGTTCGAAGGCATGCGTTTCCAATGCGATAAAAAATGAAACGCGTCACTACAGTGAAATCAGAAGCGATATGAATCAACGAATCAGAGTCTACTCGAGGTAGTCTTCGAGTTCGTACCCGGCATCCACTCGGCGCTGCACATGACGTGGGTGGTAGAGCTATTGTTGGGGGAGCTCTAGAAGTCCCGCCACATCTTTCCCTTCTCACCGCCCTTCTTGTATAGCTTGATCGGACACCATTTCCCAAGTAAGTCGGTGTCTGTTCTCGCGAAATTAGCTTTCTTAACAGTGCCATCGGCGTTGTAATACGTCCAGTTGGTCAAGCAATCGGGATCGTTCTCATCGGTCGTTCGCATTCAGTAATCACTACCCGAGAATGCCTTGTACGCCGGCATCATACACCAATGACTGTTGTCCGATGAATCGAGTCGACAATCGTTGGTTCCGGTATTGTCAGGGCCGTACTTCCATCCGGACACACAATTGGTTGGGAGAGACGGCGTGTTCGACGAAGAAGTCGTACTTGAGCTATTGCTTGAGCCATTGCCCGAGGACGACGTCGTAGTTGATGACGTAGATGATATTGCACCAGATCCTGAGCCTGAGCCTGTTGTAGTGGACGAAAATATCTCTGTATCATTCTCCGTATCATTCTTAGTAGTGAGTAGTATCGCAACAACAACAACAATACCAATCAGCAATATAGCAAAGAGTATCGCCAGCCACCTTCTTGATCCTCCCGATTCGTTGTATGGCATCATTGGCGCTGGACCATATTGAGGCTGGGGCTGCCAGTACGGTCCATTACTTCCGACTGCACGTACTTTGATCAAGTAACTATTTGATCCTATTGGTTATGGTCTTTTTTGTCTCATTTGTGAACAAAAGTCGTCCTAAATTGAACATAGGATATTTAAAGTATAACAACACGGATCCGGCAATTCCCAAGAGAGTGCAAATGCCAAAGTATGTTTCCTCTGCCAAGGTTAGAGCGGTATATGGCATCGCTCTTGAGACGTTGCGAGGGTGGGCTCTTAAAGGCGTTGTTAACGCCAGAGCTATCACAAACCCTAGCGGGCGTCGAACGTGGATGTATGATCTTGAATCGATCGGTCGTCGTATGGAATCGGAGGTGGATCAGTCTTCATCATCCGGAGGCTCCGATCAACAAAGGTCTACGATCCTTTATTGTCGGGTTTCATCAAATAAACAATTACCCGATCTTGAACGACAGCAATCACTGTTATCGTCTGCTTTCCCAGATAGTGAAGTCATTACCGACGTTGGTTCCGGTCTCAACTACAACAAACCAGGACTTACCCGTTTGGTGGAAATGGTATGTCGGGAACAGATCGGAAGAATTGTGGTTGCCTTCAAAGACAGACTTCTGCGATTTGGGTACGAGCTCTTCGAGAAGATGTGTAAAGAGCATAACATCCAAATCGTGGTTTACGCTGACGAACAACGCGGGGAGCAAGAAACTAAAGACTTGGAAACGCAAGAACTCCAGGAGGACTTACTCTCCATCGTCAACGTCTTCGTTGCCAGAAGAAACGGAAAAAAAGCTGGAGTCCTTGGACGACTCCGACGACAGCAAGCCCTCGCCGAACAGCGTGATCAAGATCAAGCTCTATCCGACGCCGGAGCAGGAGGTCTTGCTCAAGAAGATGTTCGGGACGCATCGAGCGGTCTATAACAAGCTTGTAAGCGATTCCGTCGATGATTGTTACACACTCAAAAAGAAAGCGTTGGTCGAGAAGTATCGACCAATCTCCCAGAAGCATTCACTAGCTCAATACCTTCCGGACTATCACCTCGAGGTTCCGGAGGAAGTAATGAACACTACATTTCGTGATTTTACAAATGCAATCCAGTCCTCCAAAGTATTGTTCTTTGCTCTGAAGGAAAAGAAAGAAAAAACTACATTCCCACGTCTCACATTCAAATCTCGCAAGGATAACACCACATCCATCGAGATCGGAGCTCGTTCCATAAAGCCAACTACATTCCAGAAAAACGATGAAGAAAGAGAACGGAAGGGAGCCCGCTTCTTCCCAAAGTACTTCGGTCTTGCATGGGACGAAGGCATTGAGATCAGGGAAGACCTCCCAGAGCTCGGATACTCCATCCGTCTTCAGAAAACAAGAACAAACAAGTTTTACATGTGTATCCCTCGGGTAAAGGAGTTCCCTCAAACGATCACGAACAAGGTTTGCGCTATCGATCCCGGTGTGCGTAGTTTCATTACCATGTACGACCCAGACGGACTAACGCTCAGCGTTGATGATACCACGAACTGCGTGTTCAATCGATGTCTCCTCATCGACCGACTTCAGTCCAAGCTCGATAAGGAAACGAAAGGGAAAAATACAAAGAGGATTCGATATCGCTTGAGATCAAGGATCTACCGAGGTCACCAGCGTATCAAAGCCATGATTAATGACATGCACCAGAAGGTATCGAGATGGCTCTCGGACAACTATAATGAAGTCCTACTTCCGAAGTTCGAGACCTCCCAGATGACGTCTAAGCAGAAACGAATTAGCAGTGAGACCACTCGTAAAATGATGACATGGTCTCACTACAAGTTCAAGATGATGCTCAAGAAAAAGATGGAGAGAACTGGAGGACATATGATTGAATGCGAGGAGCACTACACCACAAAGACCTGCTCGAGATGTGGGATTATCAACCACAACATCAAGGCTCAGAAGGTCTTTGCATGTCCTCACTGCAAACTATGTACTGACAGAGACGTCAACGCTGCTCGTAACATCTTTCTGAAGAACGAGCACTTAACCACCTGGACCAACGGTGTCCGGGTGTCGGAGATGCCTGCTCCGCGGTGTTTACTTGACCCCCACAAAAACAGTAGATCCTCCCTGGGTCATGTGTTACTTCGGTAACTCATGGTAATTCATACGATCTACTGAGGTGTCGAACCAGCTATTGGCGATCCTACATTCAAACAAAAAAAAAAATGCATGTATGCAATGAGGCATCTCTCACACGCCATCTTCTCTCTCCATTCGCCCTCGCGGCTCACCCCCTCCGGACAGTCTTCTCGCGATCAGTCTCGCATGAGAATGACTCTACGAGAGAATGAATCCTCATCCAGGAGTCGTCTACGAGAGCAATTGTCTTACTCGTCGAGCATGTTGTCGAGGTCGTCGCTGTAGTTCGATTCAGCGTCGTCGTCAACATCCTCCATTGGTTCATCGTCGTCAAATCCCTTCTCTTCATCCGACTCCTCTGCCTCTTCCTCCTCGGGCTCAGACCCGTCGGCGGCGTCAGTGACGTCCTCTTCGTCGTCATCGCGGTCAGGCACATCCTCGCGGTCTGCGTCGGCTGGCAGGCCCTGGAGAAGATTCAGGAGCTCGTTGTAGCTCATGAACTTGTTCTCAATGTATGACGCCGAGCGCATCGCACACTTGACTGGGAACGACTTCTGAGACAGACGCTCCGGAGTGATCTTGAGCTTGGCGTAGCTAGGCGCATTCTTCTTGTCTTCATTCTTCTTCGCTTCGCACATCTTCTTGATCTGTTCGTTCTTCTCCTTGGCCTCGTCAGCGTTGGCTTTGTTGAACTCAGCTACGATCTTCTTGATGTACTCCTTCGTGTTTTCGACTGCCTTTTCACGAGTCTCATCGAGGTTCTCGTGGTAGAGACCGAGCTCCACCTTCCAGTTCGCATCGGGGTTGATCAGTCTCTTCGCGACTCCGCTGCGCACGTTGGCAGCCTTGCCAACGACAATCGCGATATCGCGCTGGACATCACTGACCTTGTTGCTCATCACAACGTAGTTGTGCGCGCCCTCGTCGTCCTTGGCCTTCACTTGCTCGCGGAGAGTAGCGTTCCCAATCTTGAGTCGGTGCATCGATGCATTGCGGTGCTTGTCGATCACGCTCTGTAACGCAGCCGCGATCGCAGGGTTCACCAATAGCAAGTATGAGTAGAACACGATCGGGTGCGCATACGTTCTGCCGTTGTTCTCAAACACAGGCTTGGGCTTCTTTGAGTCGGTGGCCTTCTTAGACACCTTCTTCTGGGTAGCCGTCTTTGGCTCAGTAGCTTTCTTCTCGGCAGCCTTCTTCTTGCGAGCTTCAATCGCAGCCTTTGGAGCAGGCTTCGGATCCTCATGCTCTTTCGAGTACACGGCTTCTTTGATGCCGTACTCCGCCTGGACAGCTTCCACGAGAGCAATCGTTTCCTTGCGCTCGATCCATTTCCCGAATCCCTTAGTCGCAGCGACTTTCTCACTCGTGGTGTAGTGATCGATCGTAGGAGTCACGTTGATGAATCCCGTCTTCTGGCAGCTGACAACAACGACGGCGCTGTTCTCCTTGTGACATTGGATGGCAAGCTTCGGCATGATTGCGTTGAGAGGCGGTCTAGAGACTTGGAAAGTGGGCTTGTAGAGGCTTGAGGATATGCTTGGTTATATCACTTTAGATCTTTGTCAATTTTGACTTTTTTGTCCTAGGGGGTCTATGTCAACTTTATGTCGTTCCAAAGGCGACTCTTGAGGGCGGTGGGGCGGGTCTAGAACCGGTTCAGGCACTGCGGGCCACGATGTTTTTTCTAATGGCTAGCATGTCGCTGTGGGTGTCCATGAGCATCCGCATGTCTGATCGCTGTTGTTAAAGCTGCTCCTGAAGAGAGGTCACCGTCTTCTGCGTCCGCTCAAGTGATGCCAGAAGCGCTTGGATAGTTCTCGCTTGTTCTTGAATCGTCCGCACTTGCTCTTCAATACGCGCGTTCTTCTCGTTCACTATCTCCTTGAGCAGGCGTACACACTCTTCTGTCATGGAGACTCGATTTTCTTGAATGAGGAGACGCGCTGGCGCTACCTTTACGTCTGCTTTTGACGCGACTCTTCGCAAAAAAAGCGCCGTTTCACAGTCGATACGATCGACTGTACGTGGTGAATATCTCTGACCCGGCCTTGATGTCGCGAGTAGCGACCATGTAGATCAAGCTTTACTCGCGTTCGTACTCGACGATCTCGCAGTTTTTGCGTTTGTTGCGAGTCCATTCTTCATCAATCACTGCATCTCGCCGCACTTCACGATTGACGAAGCTTCCAAGTCCATTTCCGATCTGCAGAGTCTTGACCCTGTCGATGTATCGCCCATCTCGGAGTTGTACCGTGTAAGAAGAATTGTCCGGAGCTGTTTCCGCGAACTCCTCATCGTATGGCGCGATCACATCCCCCTTCTTAAAGTCTACCAACGCGAATAGCCCTTTACCAGCGTTTGGGATAGTTGACTCCCGGCACTCGACCCACATTTCATTGTTCCCATGTCTGGCGTGCTCGTCGGCGTCGTCCGTGGTCAGGAACTCTTGTTGCTTGAACCCCCGGCGCAAGTTTGGTTGAGGCGGGCTGATCGACGAACGACCATACCATCGAGTTTCTTGCACGCCCGGTACCTGCGCATCCTTAGCCGCTTTTGCTCACGCTCCGCTTCCCCATTTTTGATGATCTCGACTCGCCTCATCTCTTCTTCTTCAGTGATCTCGACTCGCTTCTCCCCTGATTCAGTCATCCCGACTCGTCTCTTCACTGCTTCGGTGATCGGCTTGCGCTTCTGGTAGTGCTTCTTGGCGTAGACTCGCTGACGCTTGTGCTTGATGTCTTGGAACAGGGGCTTTGGCTTCCTCAGCGAGATCGTTACCTCGTGTACGTTTTTGCTGTGCTTGCGTAGACCACTATCGTTCGTGTACGCGGCGACGCATCCATCATGCGAACACTTGAATTGATTTGGATCTTTTGCATCTCCCATCGCCGACACCGCAAATCAAATCGTCACGTCTGATGTGGACTTTTTAGCAAGGGCTGCACCGAAAGGGCGCCTCCCTATTTTGTGACAGTAGTTATAACTCGATACTATCATTGCTTCTTTATCAATTTTAATTTATCAATAGGATATCTCGCGATAATACTATACACAAGGCTATCATGGCTGACTGGCAGAACGTCCTATACAACGGTCTCGTGACCACGCACGGTAAACCGGCAAAAGTGGCTAGTGGCACGGTCACAAAACCCAACGCCCGCTACCAGCTGTCTGAGCGTCTGTCCGCTCCCGCTGAGATCATCGCCGATAACACGCGCAACCGTGGTCTGACAAAGCCATCGCGTCTCCGTACGAAGACGCACCGTGCTATGTCGTTTCTCCCTCAGGAGTATGCCGCATTGCCATGTTCAATCGCGAGAATATGAATTGAGCAGGAGAGTATGCTCAATCGCGAGAATATGATCAATCGCCACATTCAATCGCAAGAGTTTGATCGCAAGAGTAAGCCACATCATTACGTTCAATCTCGAGAGTATGATTAATCACGAGAGTATGCTCAATCGCGAGAGTTTGGTCAATTGTGAATTGAGCACGAGTACGTGGATGTGAGGAGAACTCGCGTGGGTAGTTGTTTTCTGTAAAAAAAAAAAAAAAAAAAAAGCATTTAGCGATCCACATGCCCACGCGCTGAGAGCGCCTTATTTGTACCCAACGATGCGTACCGCTAGGATTAGTGAGAACGCGTCGTCGTCTACCGTTGCTTTGAACACCATCATGTTCTCCTTGTCTACGAACACGTTGATATAGTCACTCAGCAGCGCCGTTGCCAGACTGAATATATTCGATGCGAACGGACGTAGACAGGAAGTCGGTCTCTGGAAGCGTGCTGTTGATCTTGAACAGCTCTGCGTTTGTGAAGACATGGCTCACATCGATGGTCTTGGAGTTGCTGTCGTACGGGAACGAGAGTGGGACGCCAGCGCGACGCTCCACTGTGAAGTCTTTGCTGAACTTGGAGATATCGCCAATTACCTTCTTAAAGTACTTGCTCGGGAGCGTGAAGGACAGTGGGTAGTTCATGTACGGGAGCGAGCTCACACCACTGTCGTCCGAAGCGTTGGAGCTCTCCAGGAGTGAGATGGTGTGGTACTCCTTGATACCTTGAGCGTCGTCGTTCAGAACGATGTACAGCTCCTTCATGTATGAGTCCTGCTTTGCGATAAAGTGGATGCTACTGTAGCTCTTGTCGATCTTCTGAATCACCTTCTCCAGGTTCTTCTGATCGATGATCATGATGATGTTGTGACGACAGAAGTACTGAGTCAGGCGAGCGCTGTCGATGGTCAAATCGATAAAGTTATGCTTCAGGTGCCCGGCTCCAGAGATACGAACGCACGATAGGCGGAACACCATTTTCACATCACGCGTATCCATAAGCTTGAACAACGTAAAGATCTACTTGAGGTTCACGGGGAGGTCATACACCATCTCGAGCGCGTGCTCTTCGATGATGGGCTCAGCAACAATGCCTCTGCGAGCGGCTGTAGGCGGCGCAGGTTTCACTGACCGAGGACGGCCTACGCGGCGCTTCACAGGCTTCTGCGGCTCTTCTTCCATGTCGTTCCGAGTTTTTGAGTTTGGTGCTCACTTGCTTAGGGGTGTTCCTATTTAATTAAAATCAATCGATTAGATTGACACAAAAACAGCCCTCATCGTTCACTCGTCTTCGTTCATGAGTGATCGTTCAAGACTTTGTTCATATCATCACATCTGTAAGCATGCGCGAATGCTCAGATCTATGAGCATACGAACGTTCAAGACTGTGTTCGTTCAATTCTGAACAATTCTGTTCAAGACTGCGTTCATGAGTGATCGTTCAAGACTGTGAGCATAGGAATGTGGTCGCTACCAACCACGGACGACTGAATCTCGCATGAGACAGCGCCAGCATAGTATAGCGACTTAGACATGAGCGTATAGTCGATGCGCCATCCAGCATTCCGTTCCCGCGCCCGAGACCGATAGTCAAAGAAGGAATATTGAACCTTGGTAGGGTTCTTCCGCCGCCAAACGTCGATCGGTGTTGTGGTCTCGAGTAGACAGCTAAAGTTTTCACGTTCAGCATCAGTGAATCCCGCATGGCGGCGTAGCTTTGTCGGAGCGTGAGCATCCATGTCTGTATTTGCCACGTTCATATCAGAGGTTTCCTCTTCTCGAGTCTGACGCACATACCTCTGAACTTGCCGTCCCATTCATTCGTGCGATAGTTCAATCGTTTAGGCATTCCAGTGGACGAATCCTTTGCGCCTGAGTTTGGAACGTACACGCCAACGAGAATAAAACTGTCGTATTCAAGAATGACTATCCGCCCTTCTGGGTCATCAAACAACGGATCGATTCTACCCACGGGAGCGACCTTTGTCAGGATAGTTACCCCAGAGTATCCCTTCTTGGCGGTTGAGCAAGCGTGATACGCGAGGTGCGAAGCGGGTAGAAGCTTGTTGTCTGAACCGCTGATCTGGCACTCGGATATCTTGGTCTCGTTGAGTACGACAATATCGAACTGCTCCACATACTGAGAGAACGAAACGCCTGGAAGCGGCTGCTTCTTTGCGATAGCGCGGAGACCATTGATGTTCCAGAGCAATAACTTCATTGCGACCGAAACCTTTGAACCTGCTTGAAAACACTGTCGTGACTATAACTTATGGATCGTTTCGTTGAGTTCTATGAAAAAAATGTATTACGTCACACTTGGACGTTCGAGATCGCAACTGACTACGGGAGACTGGGTTGCCTGTACGACTGGCTACGAGAGACCAACCACGAGAGTCGTTTGCTCAAAAGTTGGGAGAATCTAGTCGCTCTCACCACTGACTTCATCGAGATCGGCAAGAGTTGATTTGACCGACGTCGGAGGAGTGACAACTGCGCTGGCGGTGTCTGCAGCAGCGGTCACGCGGCGAGTCACTCCTGAGCGGGAGCGAGTGCGTCCAGTGCGACGCGGGACTTTACCGTCGCCATCACTGTCCTCTTCGTCCATGATGCTACTTGGCGTTGAGATAGTGACCACCGTTGAGACAGTCGTGTCGGCAGTAGACGAACGCTCGCGGGTTCGTTGCCCGATTCGTGCAGCAATGTCACTCACCGACAACGGATCCGTCTTGGACCGAGCCCGTGCCGTTACTAGCGTGCGGCGGAACTCTGCAGCCGGTTCAGAGCTTGAGCTCTTGAGCGTCTCCTTCTCATCGTCGCCCTGGTACGTCGTTTGGAGGTTATCACTATCGTTCACAGTGTCCATGAGCGTGGCGCGGTCGCTGTGAACGTCTGGGTTGGCGGTGATGGTCATGTTCTTGTCCAGGAACTCGCCATCGGTATCATTGAAGATCTCCAGACTCGTGAAGTTGTCCACGAAAGGATAATCCTTGTTAGGCATGCCCCGCTCACCACGTTTCATGCGCATGCGAATCTCTTCAATCACAGTGGGGACCTTCTCTGGCGGGAACTCTGATTGGCAAGGGTTCACCAAGATCATGGTCTTGGTCGCACGAACATTAATCTTGGTTCGTGAGATCTTCTTGATCTCCTTGCCGTCGTCGTCGAGTGATCCTAGCTGAGCCTGACGGTACGGGGTTGTGTACGTTTCAGTGATGTACTCCACAAAGGCTTCGATGTCTTCCTCCACACTCATGAGCACGGGATCGTACATCGGGACTGCCTGCTCCGTGTCGATCTTGCCGGTGGTCTTGTAGCGCTGTAAACGAGCCTT
>JAADYK010001225.1:0-10369 GCA_023338225.1 Halophytophthora batemanensis | reverse complement strand
TCTCTCTCTCTCTCTCTCTCTCTCTCTCTCTCTCTCTCTCTCTCTCTCTCTCTGGAGTACCGTGCAGCTAGTAACACAGCCGTCCTGTCCAGCATGAACACCTCGCGTTCATGTTTCTTGCGATACCCAACTTCTGGTCGTGGTGGGCTCTTACCCTCTTCAGAACATCCTGCATGAAACCACCGTATCTCCAAATCAAGCGTCGCTGTTGTTTGCTATCTCCGTCGACTCCTTCGATAGAAAGTCAGCTACCCCAGCCGTGAGCGAGAACGCTGGCTGACATCATGGCGAGCAAGGAGGACAACGCGCCAAGCAGCGGTGATGATACCGCCGCGGGCTTCGAGATCCCGACCGAGTTCCGCGACTTTTTCACACCGACGCAAGTCGAGGAACTCGTGGCGCAGTTCAAGCTAAGCGACAGTGATGCCAGCGGTGCCATCGACGAGCAAGAATTCCGCGCGCTGCTGTCTCGACTGGGGCTGAACGTGACGGACGCCGAGGCTGATGACTTGGTGGCCAGTCTGGACACGGATGGCAACGGACTGCTGGACTTCCCGGAGCTCGTCCAGCTCGTCGTGCGACTCAAGAAAGGCGACACGAGCCTGGCGGCGCTCAAATCCTTCGTAGAAGCGCTGGACACGACGCCCGTGAATCTTCTGGAGCGCGAGGCCAACAAGTTCGGACTCCAGCTCTCTTATCAGGTGTTGGAGGAGGACGGTAGCGATCCTTCCACAGTTGTGGCTGCCCCCGCTTCCTCCTCTGTGCCACCGTCATATTTCACCATGGAGCTCGTGCTGTCTGGACAATGGTGTAGCGGTCCAACCCGCCAGGAGAGACTCCGGGCTGTGGGGAAGTCCACGCGTGAGGCCAAGTTCAAGGTGGCGGAGGCTGGGTTAGCGCGTCTTCGGAGACTCAAGCCTGGGTTGGCAGTTGAACCTGGCGTTCTACCGCCCGAATGGGACGCATGGCTATTGTCTAACCTTGAACGTGGTGTCAGCTACAAAAAACTGCTTCTTGCGCTCACAGCCAAAGGCTTCACGGCTGCAAGGAACCTCGTTCTGATGCAGAAAATCTCTGCGCGTGTGTCTTCCTGTCGTCTCCGAGCCAAGGTAAGCTCTATAATGACTAGTCTCACGCAGATTACCTCCCTCTCAATGCCGCATATACTGACGAATCCCATGGCGGACGCAGCGCAGCGGCCCGAGCAGCATATACAGCGCTCGCGAGGATGAAATTAGTCGCTATGGTGAGCCCAACGAAGGTATCAGCGCCCGAACAGTGCCCAAATCGTCTCGTACAGCTCGATCCGTGGCTGCCGCGGCGATCCCGGCGTCCGCAGTGGCGCCACATTCACTGCACCCGCAGTGGGCACACTGGTGTCAACAGGAACTGGCCCGCGGTATCGCAGGCCACGTGGTTCTAGCTGAGCTGGAGGCACAAGGGTTCGAATCGCACCGGAACCCGCAGCTCTCACAACGTCTACTGCGCGTGGTCAAACCGCGTGGCGATCGTGAAAGCAACGCGGCTACGTCACCGACTGCAGCTGGCAACGCCACGCCTTACTCTTTCGCTAGAGTGCTTGTGGAGGGCTCACTGCGTGAGGTGGAGCTGTTTGTGTACTCTGGGCAGGACGTGAACGAGCCGCAGCAGGATACACATTCCAAGTTGGCGTTGACACCACTGCATGTGGCCTCCAAGCATGGCCACCGTGCAATCACGCAGCTTCTGCTCGAGAACGGTGCGCATGTGGACGCGTTGGACTCCTTCAAACGCTCACCGCTGCTGTTGGCTGCACGCGAGGGGCACAGCGAAGTGAGTACACTGCTATTGAAACACGGCGCCAACCTCTTCCAGCTAGATAACCTCAAGAACTCGGCGCTGCACATGGCGGCTTGGAGCGGAAGCTCAATCATCGCTACAGAGCTCCTGAACGCGCATGACGACGGCCTTCGGCTCTTCCTGGCGAGGCTCCCGCAACGCCGCAATGTGAATTACGAGGGTGTGCTCAAGCGTGTGTACGACGGCGTCATGCAACGAAAACTGCGCGAGAACGAGCGTCGTCGCTTCCATCTCTCGTGGCTCTTTGAGGCCGTGCAATGGCTGCACGCGGAGCTCTTTGAGGGCGAAGACGCCAAGGTGCCTCCACCACAGAAACATATGATAGACTATCTCGTTGCACGTCACCATGGGAAACTGCCACGTGCCGGCGCTCACGACGAGACGGCTGCTGCAGGTGGCAGCAGCGATAGTGAAGAGGAGGACGGAACGGATGACGAGCGTGCCAGGAAACGCAACGAAGGCGATCCGGCCGACTGGCTGTCACTGGAGCACGCGAGCTTCTATCTCGATGCATGCCTACGAGGGACGTTCAAGCATCTACCCAACCTGCAAGGCAGGACGGCGCTGCACGTGGCATGTGAGGAAAACCTCGTGTGTACGCACGAACGCGTCATTCACTGTCTAACCGAGCGTCATGGCTGCAGTCCGTTGTTAGTAGATCACAGCGGAAGTACTCCCATGCAGCTACTGCTGGCGTGTCGAGGTCGACCGGGTAGTCCCAAGGGCGATGCAGACCATGAGAAACATATAATGGAGCTGCGAAGCGTACGTGTGCGTGAACGCGAGCGTCGACAGGAGGAGCAGCGCGTTGCAAGTCGACGAAAGCAATGGCAGGACGAGTTAGAGCGCTTATCAGCGGATTTCAACGACTTGGAGACGCTCAACCGCATGCGTCGCGTGGTGAAGCAGGAGGATGGCCAGCCTGTGGCTCGCATTGGAGGCTGGGACGTCTTCGAGGAGCCTTTGAGTTGCAACCGGCTGTTCGAAAACTCACGTAGTGGCTTCGTGCAGCGTCAGGTACCTGCTGTCGTACTGGCGGATGGTCTTGAGCGTCTTGGCTGGAAGGAGAAACTAGAACTAGATGCGCACTTCGTGGAGAGCCATCGCTCGAAGCCCCAGTGGGAAGTTCATCGAGTGAATGCAAGTGACGTGTACTTCTTTCTGGACCGCGAGGCGCAGCAATGTCAGTGGCTGGCTCCAGAGGACGTGCCACGAGATGAGTGGCGCACCAAGCGCATCTTTGAGACAGTGCAGCAGCTTGAGGACGAGCCAGATCGTGCCAGTCTGCGTGTTGCCTTCTCTGGCCAAGCCTCGACCGCTGTGGTGGACAGCGCTGTGAAGGGGAGATCTCTGGGCACCTGGCGTGAATGTCGAGGCTTTGGCGGCGTCATCTTCTACCTGCACGTCGCTGACGGGAAGGTGGTGGTCGAGAAACCCGAGGAAGTGCTGCGTCACGAGGGCTTTCGATACGCGCACACGCTCATCCGTGAGCGTAGTGAAGCCATTGAGGAGCACACACTGGGCTGGCAACGCTACTACGACCCGCAGACGACGCACACCTTCTACTACAACGATCTCTCGGGCGACTGTGTGCATGACACGTTCGCAGATGCAGCTTTCTTGAAGGAGATCCGACGGCCCAAACGCCAGGCGCGCTTCGCACTTACGACAGAGGAACTGCGGCAGCGCCATGAGGAGCAGGAGTGGAAGGCCGCATTGCACCGCGCTCAGCGGCGTGAACTAAACGCCAAGGCGCAACAGGAGGAGAACCACGAGGCAACGGAGCAGCAACAGCGCGAGCAGGAGCAGCTCCAGGAGGTACTACGACGACTGGAGAGCAGTGTCACAGCCGAGCACTTGGTCATCGATGGTCAGGAGCAAGACAGGGAGCAAGCCAACGACAGCGAGAATCAACCGAGGCAGGGAAAGAAGACTCCAGCCAAACCGCAGATCAAGACGCTGGCGTATGTAGACGCACGATTCCGGCGCGAGCGTGAGGTCTTCCTGCGTGCCCGAGAGAACAAGCTGTTGACGTCCACCGCTCCGTCTTGCATCGACCCACGTCACGAGATGGAGCACAGTGATGCCTTGGAGCGGGAACTAGAAGCAGAGGAGCTAGAACATGCCCGACTGGAAGACGTGGATGCCAAGACAGCAAGTCGAGAGCGTAGGCGTGTGAGTCGCATCTTAGCGCGTGCTGAGCAGCGACTTCGACTGCAACGCGCACTGTGTCGCTGGGGATGTGAGTGCTGGTTCCCACGAGCCTGGAGCCTGGAGAAGCACGAGCGCGACGAGTGTCCTCGTCGGCTTATGGTCTGCCGTCTGGGTTGCACGTTGGTGCTGGAGCGACAGGCGTGGCAGCAATGCATCTACGAGCACGAAGACGAACAAGGCGAGCAGTGTGCCGGTCGTATCGTGTCTTGTCCACGGGAGTGTGGGGTCTGGGTGCCGTATGAAGAGCTGGCCAAGCCACACATGCGTGACCTATGCGTGCGACGACCCGTGGGTGATCTACGCTGTCGTCTGGGCTGCGGTCAGGAGTATCAAGGCGGTGCACACGAGCTATTGGCGTTGGAGCAGACCCGACTGGCACACGAACAAGATGACTGCGTACGACGTAAAGTGACGTGCACATGGCCCCAGTGTCACGCCATGATGATGGCTCAGGACCGCAATGCACATCGTCGTGTGCACTTGCTGGCTTCAGGCGTTCGTAGCTTCGTGACGGCTGAAGTGCATGAATACGTGGTTCCGCACGATGTGAAGCAGCTCAAGTTTCAAGCTTGGGGTGCCGGAGGTGGGAGCGGTTTGCTGCGCGGGCAGAGCGTGGGTCACGGCGGTGGTGGCGCCTTCGTGGAGCTTACATGCCAGGTCTTTCCAGGTGAAACGCTCTACATCTCCGTGGGTTCCGGTGGTGCTGGCGGGAAATTCGGCCGCATGTTGGAGCGTCCAGACAACGAGCCAGAAGTCGTCACCGCTGGCAAGAAGCCAAGCACACGACCTAGCGGCGTGTACGTTGCTACCGAGGTGTCCACTGCGACTGGCGGTTTCCCTGGAGGTGGACTGGGTCATAGTGGAAACAAGGAGTCAGCGTGTGGCGGTGGTGGTGGCTTTACAAGTGTGTATCGCCAAGGTGCCTTTGGTATTGAGTACATTTTGATCGCGGCAGGTGGTGGCGGAGGCGGGACGTGTCGTCACGGTGGCGGAGGTGCACTGTGCAGAGCTGGAAAGCCGTTAGAAGGCGAGGATCTGCGCTGTGGACGGCCTGGCGGGGATGCGGTAGGTGGTGCTGCGGGTGAGTGCGACGAACACAATCCGGTCTGCAAGTTCGTGGCCACAGCTGGTGCGTCACTACAAGGCGGAGACGGCGCTGAGTTCGGCGGTGGAGGTGGAGGCGGGCTCTTTGGTGGCGGCGGCGGCGGCTTTGCGCCTGGGATCGTTGGTGGTGGGGGTGGGGGCTCTAGTTTCGTGAATTTGAGTCTTATAGACAGGAAGAGCGCACGCGTGGAGGCTGGAGAGCCCGTGAAGCCTGGTGGCGGCGACCAAAACCCACCACAAAGCGTACGCGGCGCCTATTGGGACGTGGTGGATGGCGTTGTGGGTGAAGGGGGCACGGGTTCTACGCGAGCTACGGCGCGCGGCAACCACGGTGGCGTTCGACTTGCACGTCTAGGCTTCTTTACTGACATGAAGTTCCACCGCTAGAATCCTATTAACCACGAGAACATCTGAAGATAAAGACGAGAAGAAGGGGTGCTTGAACGATCTGGTTGGAGATATACTTGCAGTTACCTAGCCGGCAGGTTGATCATGTGAACGAAATTGAAGTCGCCCCGCTCTAGACCTCCACGGAGATGTCGTCATCCCGTACGGCGTCTACAGCGGTGGTAGGGCAGGCATCACAGAGGTTCTCTGTCGCCGCTTCATCTTCCTCGGATGCCAGCTTCTGGAAGACAAGACTCAATGCCGAGCGCTGCTTCTTCAAACCGAGCTGCGGAGAACCGCTTTCTGCGTTGGACGAAACGGCGGCGGAGATGCTGGTACTGGAAGACCGACAGGACGACGCCACGCTGCTGCACAAGATGGGGTCGTCAAGATCGAAGGGTTCTACAGCCACCACCTCTGGCCCTGCAGCTGTGCATGCATCTTCAGGGATAGTGGCGTCCGAGCCCGCGGTGGAGCCTACAGATTGACGGCTCTTGAGACTGCGACGCAGTGTCTCCACTGCCACAGTGGCCAGCACACTCGTCTGGGGTCCAAGCAGAAGCCAAGTACCATATGAAAGGAAGTGTAAGTTCGAGCAGCGATCAACAAGACAAGTCAAATAAACTCCACGTACCCGGAACTTGCGACGCATGGCGCGTCGATACTGCTCGAGCCCTTCGTCATCCGAGAGCGAGACGGCCAGTGACGCGCGTGGTGTCTCGTCCGACATGAACCACGCGTGTTTGAGCGCTTGGGCAGCGGTAGGCCGTTCGTTAGGCTCGACACTCAGAAGCGACGAGATGAGCGCCTTGGCTTCCTCTGAGATGGCGTCCCATCGCTCGCTGGCCATAGAGAAGACCCCCAGGCGGATGTAGCTTACGATCTGATCGCGCGTTTGGCGTCCGTCCGGGTCGAACGGATGGCGGCCGCTGAGTAGCACAAAGAGCACGACACCCACGCTCCACATGTCGCTCTGTGTGCCTACGTGCGTGTTTTGTGGTGCTGGTGTTGAGGCACTAAAACGTGAGCCACTCACGGGTGTTGTGAGCTTCATGGAGGCCGAGGAGGCCTGGAAAACCTCAGGCGCACAGTAGGCCCACGTGAGGCGGTCATTTTTGAGCAGACTGGCGTCCTGTACAGCAGCACAGCGTTAGTAGTGATACTCCGTTGTACATCGCGACAGGAAGCCATCGGAAGACGCTTACGTCGATGAGTGCGGCCACGCCAAAGTCCGCCAGCTGAATACTCGCGAGCTTGGCGCTGGTAGACGTTAGCAGCAGGTTCTCTGGCTTAATGTCTCTATTGACTCACCACACATGTGTAGGTCAGATGCCAGTCATATCAGCAGCAAGCATCGAGAGCAAGAGAACGAGGTGTCATAAGCCGCACCTGTGGGTAATGTGTTGCTCGTGCAGGAAGCGCAGCGCCCGGAAGATGTCGCCGGCGAAGCGGCGCGCGTCCCATTCGGAGTAAGCGCCTTCGTCAATGAGTGCCTGGAAGAGCTCGCCGCCCTCGGCCAGCTCCGTGATGATGTAGATATGCGTTGGTGTCTCCAGAACGTCATGCAGCGTCACCACATTGGGGTGCTCGGCGCAGCGACGCAACAGCGCCACCTCCTGCTCCCAGGCGCAGCCGCCAGCATCCAGTTGTTGGCGCTCCAGACGCTTAACGGCTACAGATAGCCCCGTGGCGCGTGAGCGAGCGCAGAAGACGCTAGAGCAGGAGCCTTCTCCCAGCAAAGCTGTCTCCGGCGCTTCTAGCTCGTAGAAGTCCTCGAGCGACGGCGCGCGACGACTCGCACAGCCGCCCATGCTTGCGTGGTGAGCGCGCGGAGATCAATCGACAACTAAGAGCAGCAGGAAAAGTGACCGCAGGAAGCAACTACAGAGGTGGAGGCAGCGACGTGTTCTGATCTGTGGCCGTTATAAATACCGCTGGACGACTCCGTCATGCTGTTTTGAAATGGCTACAGATGACGACTCTTGATCTGGTTCGCCTCGATTTGTCCCGAAGTTACCACGAAATACCAAAGTACCGTCCTGGCTCTAGATGACATAGCGTTTCTTGTTCCGGATCGATGCGTGTGAGCAAGTTCATGTGCAACGAACTACCGCGGAGTAGACATCTCCGGGGACTTGGACTCCAAGAGCCCGAGTAAGCACGTGTTCGTTCTTCAGGTAGACGCTGCGCTTGGCCTCCATGCCACGACCAATCGTCAGGCTGCAGTGCGAGCACGAGAAGACCTTCTCACTGGTGATGCTGCGGTTGGTTCTCTCGCAGCACGAGCATGCTTTCATCGTGTAGTGCTCTCCCCCACTGGAGCCACGACTTGTCCTTGACCCGCCTAGAGCAGGCCGGAGACTCGCGGTCTTGAGTATCCGGGATTCATGACAATCGAGCGCGTCGCACCCCAAAGTGTTTGGCCATGGTTTCTTACATCTCACGAGTAGCTAACTGATAGGCTAGATTCTACGTGATCTACGACTGGCCAATCCTGGCATCTCGTGGGAATCTAGTGGTAGATTGGCGGGGTTTCTCCAATTTGGCGGGAGTTGGCTGGAAGCAAGTTAGTGGCCAAGTGTCGCGAGGATGGCGCTGTGTGCCAAGGGCAAGGAGCTGCTGCGCGAGCTGCAGCGAAGCGACTGGCTGTCGCCATACAATGTGCGTGTTCTTCTGTGGCTGTGGCTGTGGCTGCGGTGACGTGTGCGAGCGTAGCAAGCGCGCACAAAGCTCACTGCTTTGCCTCGTTTCACGGCGTGGCTGTGCAGGAGGACCTGGTGCGGCAGGTGGTGGACGAGTCCGGGATGCTGCACGAGCAGATCGTGGAGAAGCTCAAGTACGTGGCACATGCGCTGGCGCTTGAGTGTGTAAATGGCTGTTGCACTCTTGGCTTGGCGCAGTGGAGCACGTCACGCCACTGAGCATGCTTGCATTTGTCGTGTGCCGTTGCTGCCCTACGTTCCGCTGGTACAGCGTGTTCAGCGAAAGCGAGCTGGAGGAGAACCAAGCGGTGCACTGTGGCCTTATCGTGCACCACCAGTGTCTGCTGCGCAACAAGCGCTGCCTCCTGGCGTACATGTACGTCTAAGCCTCGCGAAGCTACTTATCTTGCTACGCCGTTGACAATGCTAGGCTATGCTGCGTGGACATTGCAGTCGCTGACGCCAATGGCAACTATGGTGTGCTGTTTCATGTGAACTTGCAGCTATAACCGTGTGGAGAAAATCAAGGCGCTGCGGTGGGAGACGGGCACCGTCATCCCGGCGCCGCTCGCGAGAAAGTGAGTTCCACGCGTATATATCTGGTAGTAACCCCAGGTTAATGCGAGTGGGGATGATGAACATATCCGACGTTGTGCCAGTCTGTGCCAGCGCGAGGTGCAGTTCTTCAACGCGTACGATCAGCTGCTGACGGACTACATGGCGGACTTTGAGCTGGACCTCACGGCGGTATGAGGCTTGTAGCCGGCTGCTGGTCCTTGTTGTCGGTATTGTGCAAGGTGCTCATTGCGTTGGTCGCTGGCGTTCTGTGCGACTGTTGTGGCTGCAGGACCTGAAGCCGCCCAAGGACCTGTACGTGGAGGTGCGCGTGCTTCGTGACTGCGGTGAAGTGATGACGGAGAGCGGGCTGGTGAACCTGGAGGCACACTCGACGCACTTCCTGCGGCGCGTCGACGTGGAGCAGCTCATTCGCCAGGGCCTGCTCGAGCAGATCAAGCGCTAGGAAGGTGGAGGCCAGCTGGTATGCCCAATGCAGCGCGCTATGATATGTCATGCATGCATGCACCCTTGGGATGCCTCCCTGCATCACCCAAAGGGAAGTTGAGTTTGCGTTTCGACCAATCGGGGGCGCCCATGCTCTTCGCAAAACAAGTACTCGAGAAAATGGAGTGCAATGCAAACTGATGTAGGTAATACGACGGGCTCCGCAGACTGGTCCGTTCACTGTTCTTGGTGAGCAGATGAAGACCTCCCATTCGCCCAACCCACCCTACCCGCACATTCCGGCGCAGCCGTTTTACATGGGAAGCGCACCTTCTGACATCCCCCGCTCGAATTACTTTTTTCCGCCAATCCTCGCGCATTTAACATCTGCCAGCAGCCAATCAGCGACGGTCTGGGTACGTGGCCAGCTTCCGAGCCAGACGACCCGTCTCTTCATGACGCTCGGCATAACCCAACGAGCGTCCAAGAGCTCAAGCAGTCGAGCGAGCGCCATGGCCAAGCCCAGGACGAGCGCAGCTTCCAGCGCTCCTGACGCCGCTGCTGCGGCCACCAAGGCCTCCACTGCCGCTCCCAAGACAGCGCGGAAGAGCTCGAGGTCTCTGTTACTGCCGCTGCTGTCCGTGCTGGTCGTGGCATTGGCGGTGGGCTGTACCAAGTTCGCGGACGTGCCGCTGGACGCCACTGGGCTGCAGTTGCTCAAAGATAAAGTGACTAGTGTGCTGGATGCTGGAGGACTGGTGGACTCCACAACGCTCGGGAAAGCGCTGCCGGAGAAGTACACGACCAGTCTGGTGGACGTCAACGTACGTCATCTTGTGACCGACATGTGCACGGACGAGATGTACTCGGCCACGGCGCTTTTCGACGGCCAGCGGTTCCCAGTCACGCAGCCCATGCAAGCGGAGACTCCCATGGACGACGACCGCGTCTTCTTCATGCTCAACGGACAGAACGACGGCCTCTACGTGTCCTGGAACGGAGACTTTGCCTGCATCCACCAGGCCGCGGAGCTGGCGGCGACTTGGCTGGGCGCCGACCGCGACGTCATGGCCAACGGCGTGCGGCTGTACAACCAGATGGGGTGGCCCATCCGCAACGCC
>JAADYK010001224.1:0-10379 GCA_023338225.1 Halophytophthora batemanensis | reverse complement strand
GGCGCGCCGTGCCGCTCGGAGCGTCTGGCCAAGTACAACCAGCTGCTGCGCATCGAGGAGGAGCTGGGCGCCAAGGCTCGTTACGCCGGCGCCGACTTCCGCAACGTCGAGAAGCTGGGCAAGTACTCGACCTTCTAAGTGGAAGCACCGTTGCTAGCTAGTGTGTCATTGGGCATACACTCGCATGTGCGCGCGAGAGCCGAAGCGAATCCCGTTGAGTGTTGTTCGTTGAAACGGCTGAATAAGTCAAAAACACATTTTTTACTGCTCTCATTCTTTCAACTGCTTGGAGGAACGTGGCCTCATTTTGTTAGCCGCCCTTTCTTCATGGTGCTGGACTGGGACTTGAAGGCGGAGTAGTGCGCTGTGCCGCCGTAGACCTTCTTGTCGGGTGTGAAGGTGGTAAAGAGGTCGGAGGAGGCTTGCTTGGGCGCGCCGTACGTGGCGATCCAGTGCTTGAGGCTGTGCACACTAGGCGTGCCATTGCTGGCGAGCGGCTGCTCTTCGGCGCTCTGCTCGATCTTCTCGGTGAGCAGGTCGAGCTGCTTCTGCAGGTGCATGATCTGCTCCTGCAGACGCTGCACTTCGCCACTCCGTATCACGGCTTTCACGTGTTCTGGCTGCTCGTAGTACGCAAAGTACCCGGGCCGCTTGGACGCCGTGATGGCCGCCTCCAGGTTCTTACACGTCTTGCGCGAGGTCTCGTTGAACCCGCCGGGCGCTGTGCCAACAGTAGAGAAGCAACGAAAAGCCTAGCAGTTAGTGCTACTGGCGCGAAGAGCGGAGGGAGGTGGGGAACAGGAACGCGCACACGCACCGCTGAGCAGCTCATTGACGCGATCGACCTTGGCCTTTTGCTGCCCGAGCAGCTCCACCTTCTTCTTCACGAGCTCCTGGGTCAGCTCCATGGCGCGCGACCAGTTTGTGGGCCTGTGGGCGTCTCGACATTGTGCTCCCCCGTAGGTTGCTGCCTGTCAACGCCCGCGCGGCCTCACACCTCGAGCTTCCGTGACTCCGGGCCTCGTTCTCGTCCTCGTCCTCGTCCTGGGCCAGAAGCCAAAAATACTGCTGCTTCCTTTTCACACGTCACAGATCGCAGGAGCTCTGACCTTCATTCCTACTACCAGTGGACCTGCACACAAGGGAAGCGGGAGAATGTGGAGGAAGATGGCGCCGCGCGTCGCGCGTCCTGCGCCGTGGGGTAGCGGCTTGGTGCAACCACGACGTCGGGCGGCGCTGGAAACCCAAAGGCTTCCGCGCTGGTTGTCGGTGGCTCCGTCGTCGTCCACTGTAAGCCAACAATCCGGCGAGCAGACGTGCGAACCCTCGGTCTCGGCGTCGGCGTTCGCGGACTTTGTGCGGAGATGTGGACTGTCCAAGAAGAAGCTGCACACACAGTTCTACCCGGAAGAACGCGGTACATTGTTTGTCTTGTTATCTGTCTTGTTGCGCGGTCTGAGGACTGCCTTCGCGCTAAGACGCCCGGTGGATCAAGCATCGTTTTGCTGACTTGAGCTCTTTGAAACGTTGCGGGTGATTCCAGGGCTGAGCGCGCCGCCGGGGGAGTTCCCCATCGCGGTGGCAGTCTCTGGGGGAGCCGACAGTATGGCCTTAATGCTGCTGCTGCGGGAGTATTTGCACAGCAATCGCATCAAGACGCCACTTCTCGCCATCACGGTGGATCATCAACTTCGTGCAGAGAGCGCTGCGGAAGCTCAAGAGGTGGCTCGCGTCTGCACTGAGCGGTGGGGTATCCAGCACGTCACGAGAACATGCGAGTGGATGGGCGAAGAAGAAGAGAAAGCACAGCGAGAAGGTGGGCGAGGTGCTGCAACCAAATCTTCTGGACTGGTTAAGCCGCGCGAGAGCAAGATGGAAGAGCAAGCGCGACTGTACCGCTACGATTTACTGCGGCAAGTATGTCAGGAGAACCGTGTACGCTGTCTGTTTGTGGCGCACAATCAGGGCGATCAACTGGAGACGATGCTCTTCCGTCTCGGGAGGGCGAGCGGCATCAACGGACTTGCGGGCATGTCCAACCAGACTCCTTTCTTCTCACTTGATGGCGCTGTTGACTCGTCCGACGGAGGCGAAGATACAAACACAGATAAGCAAGTGAGACTCTTGCGGCCGCTTCTGTCTGTCACTAAGACGCAGTTGATGGCGACGTGCCAGCGCTTTGGGCAGTCCTGGGCTCACGACCCGTCGAATGACGACCCCGTGTACGACCGTGTCCGAATCCGCCAGGTTTGTAGAGAAATAGGCACGGAGACAACGTTAGTCGCTGCGGAGTGTGATGAGAGCTCTCGCTAACGAGCATGTTCTTTGGTGGGGCTATGTGCAGGAACTCCAACGTGTGGAAGCCGAGCAGGGGCCGGAAATCCTGGAACTGTTCTCGAAACTCCAGCAGACCGCCGAGAAGGCCAAGAAGGAGTTTGCACGCGAAGGTAGACACACAACTAGAAATCCCGTCATGTTGTGTGCCGTGTTTACTAACGCTCATTATGGCCTTTTGGATACGCAGAGCGGCGGATGATGCGCAAGCACGTCGTACTGTGGACACCACAGTCCGTTATCGTGCGCATGAGTGTGTTCTACGACCCGGAGATGTTCGAGGAGCTGCTGTATCGCGTCCTCTCAGAGATTATCGTGAGCATGGGCAGCAAAGACTCCCCGCCACGACTGGCGGCTATGGTGCGCCTGGCAGTATCGCTCAAGGACCTGGAGACTGGCAAGCAGCTCACCCTCGGTGGATGTAGGGTACGTTGGCTAGAGTGATGCGCTTCATGCTGAGACGTGGAGTCTTTAGTGTCATGTTCTTTGCAGATGCTGACTACGATTTTATGTGCAGATCAAAAAGACATCCAAGGGCAACCGAGTGCTGTTCCAACCCGAGCACCCGAAGAAGAAAAACTCTCCGTCGCGCAAGAAGGTGTAATTGGTTCGACACTCGACGCGGAATTTCAAATTCAACTGGATTGCTATCTCCCGCTACGTTGCGTTGCTCGAGTGGCATGCTCTGGTAGTGACACGCTCGACAACTTAGCGCTATTTCCGTGACGAGAAACGGGCTGACCCAGGTTTGAGACTCGACAGTCTTCAAGCGTCATTGGGAGAAGACGATGGTGTCTGTGAGCAAGCTGCGGGGGGATGTCGCTGCGGCTGACAATGCCAAGTATGACAAACTAGAGACGCCAGAGAGCGGCCTTCCTAGTGATGGAGGTAGCACAGATACGGGAGAAGAGAAACTCAAGGTGGTGGTGCGCGTTCGGCCTCTCCAGGGTGGCGAGGAGCCCTGGCCAAAAGCTGCGGATACTGAGCCCCGCGGGTTCGATTCTGCGCTACCCACTGCTCTAAGCATGCAGGTGAAGGCAGTGTCCAATTACTTGAGGTGGTTCGTGTTGCTGTCAGCAGTGGTGTGTGGCTTGGCATCGATGTGCACTGATGGATTGAGGCTCTGCACTGCCAGGACAACCAAATGGTTTGGGAGAAGAATGGGAAGATCAAGATGCTGGCAGCGGATGCCGTGTTTGCGGGCACGGCCACTCAAGACGGCGTGTTCCGCAGTGTTGCAGGTGCGACGCGCTCCCTTTCTAACTCGCAAATCTGTGCGAGTTTGCAGACTCACCTGGGCTATGGCTGGCCGCTCTAGATTGCGTGGATGGACTCGTCGCTGGCTTCGACTGCAGCGTGTTTGCCTAGTGCGTCTCCATCTTACCGATTCCCCTGCGCAAGCTTTCTTGACACTAACAGCGTGGTGTGGTCATTCTGCATACAGCGGACAGACCGGAACGGGGAAAACCTACAGTGAGTTAATCGCGAGGGAGAGTAGCTCGTCGTTGCTGGACAGAGGTTTGGTATGCTTTGCGCTTACCTTGTGAGTCTCAATGTGACTCAGCAATGTGCGGGCTGCAGCGAGGGGATTCTACTTCTACGGACATTCTTGCATCTATCCCGGACAACTTTGGGATCGTCCCACGCAGCATCGACAATTTATTCACGCTCATGGAAAGGGAGAAAAGCACGACAAAGGGCACTTCGTTTGCTGTCTATTGCTCCTTCATCGAGGTACGCACAGCATGCACCAGTGCCAGCCAAATCGTCTCCGTAGTGGTGAGGCAAGGATCTTTCTCTAATCTTACTGCCTCCCTAGATCTACAACGAGAAGATTTTCGACGTCTTGGCTCCCGACGACACACGCACCACAAAGACCACTCGACCGTCCGAGTCGAAACCTCAAGCTAGCATCGGCTCGCTGACTCATCGCGCTGTGTGGAACTGCGCTGTGCCTTCAAAAGAAGCGGCAGGCCTACAAATCCGACAGAAACTGGACGGCTCAGTGTTTGTGGATGGCATGACATCGCGGAATGTGACCACCAAAGAGGAGCTCTTCCATGCATTCCAAGAAGTGAGCACAATCCAGATCCCTAGCATACTTGGGTGTGTGTCTTTTACTAACGCACCCTTGCTCGACCGTAGGGATCTGCGAATCGAGAGACCCGCAACAACTTCTTCAACCAGCACAGCAGTCGAGGACACTCGGTGTTTCAAATCACACTTCGAAGGAATGTTTCTACCGAAGTTGGTAGCTTATCGGAGGGCTCGAGAAATGTCCCAAACAACAACCAGATCAATCAGAGCCGCCTCTCCAGACTCTTCTTCGTGGATCTAGCGTGCGTGTACACTGCTCTGCTTGGTTGCATCCGGAAGTTTATCTGCTCACTCTTACGGCTGTGCAATGCGATACAGCGGCTCCGAGAAGTGGCACATGAATGGTAGCGACTTGAGTGACAGATACGCGAGCGAGCTCTCCTCCATCAACAAGAGCCTCTCTGCACTGACGAACTGCGTACTGGCACTCACGCAGAAGTCACGATCGCATATCCCGTTCCGAGACTCCATATTGACGCGCCTGCTCCAGTCGTGTCTACAGGGCGCAGGACGGACCTCGTTCATTGTCACTATCAGTCCCGCGAAAGAGAGCTTGGAGGAATCGTTCGCCACGTTGCGGTTCGCTGAACGGCTCAAGTCGTTGCGTTGCCGCCCGATCCGACGAAGCATGTTTAGTAGCGACGCGCTAGGAGAACAGCGGTTGTACTACGAGCGACAGATCCAGAGCATGCGTGTGAGTACTTGGGCTTGCAGGAGGGAGGAGCGGAATTTAGCGCCCTAACCTATTTCCCTCTGCGTCTACGTGGACGTCTAGGTTGAGGTCAATCGACTGCGTGTACTACTGAAGAAAGCGAACGAGAAGTCCAGCGAAACAGCGGAGCATCCCTTTGGGGGGGAGGCAAATATTGCGCTGATAGAGGAGAACAGACGGCTGAAGGAATTGCTGATGAAGGCCGAGAAATCGGGGTTGCTTGATCGGTACGTGGGCTATTGACGCGCACTTGGCTCCGAGCTGATACTTCAGATCGACTGGAGCCATGCATCCGTGCGCGGAGACGCTAACATTATACCTGTTTGTTTTGCAGAGGGAAGCAGACGGCCCTCTCCAGCGACAGAGGGGTGCATGCCATCGATTCTGGGCCCACCACCTCTCATCGGCACTTTTTATCAAGGCACATGCTCGAAGATAACTCAAGACAAGAAGAACAGGCAGTGATCACTGCAGTCGAGCGTTTACCCAGACAAGAGGTGCAGACACCCACTTGGTCTCCACGCGCAACAACCCAAACTACAGGAGTCGAGCGCCGGGATCCCAGCCCGGAAAACGACGCTCCGCGCGACCAGCTGAACACGCTGGAGACGCAGCTTCGGTCGAAGGAGGCGCGCTTGAACTGGATGCTGGAGGCTGTACGGCGCATTGTTCCCTTTGCGCATGTCTGGCATGGTGCAGTCGACTTGATGCGTGGGATGCAGCACTGACTGGTGGCCTGGGTTGCTCTCTTTTGCAACAGGAAATCGAAGCTCAAAATGCCGGGACGAGTGTAATAGATGACACTGCCACAGCGTCCGATACAGCTACAGAAGTCAACGGTACGTGGACCTCTTCTCACGGGACGCACCCATGAGTTTGTATCTCGTGACTCATGGTTACTCCGGTATGTCACACAGAGCCGATAGTCCCGACCAAGTCGTGGGCTGCGGAAACACGACTTCGCAGAAAGCTCGTGGCAGTGCCTACGCCGTTGCGCCAGTCACGGCAGACCGACGAACGTGAAACTGCTGGGTTTGGCCGGCCACTGATACCGACAAACGCTAGCATCCCGTCCAGCACTCTCGCATCAAAACCGAAAGAGGTGGTGCCCTACATCCGCCCCTTGCCTGGCTCGCTCAAGTCTTCTCCGGTCAGAACAGACCCAAGTGCTGCGATATCACAACCTGATTCGCGCATTCCTAGAAAGGAGCGTACGCCGTCGCCCCCAACCAAAGAAACTACTCCTCGGGGCCCCACGTATCAGACAGAGAAGACTAGCGCGGTGAGCAGGAAGAGTCGTGTGGAAGCCGCTTCAAGGCCACAACCAGCAGAACGCTCCGATCCGATCCCGACACAAAGCAGCAGCGCACGAGGGAACGAGAAGACACAGCCAGAGACAGTCAAGTCCGCGGCGATCTTAAAGCTGGTTGGGTCGGGCTCGGCAGCGGGGAAAACCCGCGAAGAACTCGTCGAAGACTACAAGCGTGCACGTCGAGCAGAGCTGGAGGCGATAATGAGAACCATGATGGTGCAAAAGTGAAACAAATGTACCCAGACAACGTGCTACGCTTTTCGTTCCAGCTTGGCCCAACATGCATCGCAGTCTCTCTCAACAATGTGTCAGAGACCAACAGTGCGTACTCGTCGACTGACTCTCGAGCTGGCTACCAGGCACATTACTGTCTAGCTCGAGACGCTCAGGATAGCTGGGAACGGTTGTGTCTTGCTCACGACGAGGATCTTCTTGGTGTGGGACATGTACCCCTTGATATAGCCCTTGAAGATGAGGTTCGTAAGGATGCACTCGATCTCGTCCATGTCTGTGGGCTCCCCCGTGGCAAACTGCAGGGCCACCTGGAAGTTGTCCATATGGATCTGGTGGTTCTGCTGGATCAAGTATCTGCAAGTTCGGCCAAATACACAACCAAAACGTTACTACACACAAGACAACGAACAATCGCCAATACCAACCAGACGTACACTTTCTTGAAGAGGTTGCGCTGCACGAGCAAGCGCAGCTTCTCGATCAATAAATACACGCCCTGCTGGATGAACTTGTCTTGGTACTTGTTGAGGTACTCGGTGAAGAGACGCAGGTTGCCGTCGCGAATGGCGTCCGTGAGGCCCGTGTACTCGTCCAACGCGTAGTCCGCGATGAGCTTGGGCGACGGCATCACACCCAGCAGCAGTTTCACCGGCACGAGGAACTGCAGGATCATGCGTTTGTTGTGTGCCATGCCGCGATGGCAGTGCTTCCACGCGTAGTCCAGACAGGTCTCCGCCTTCTGGTATTGGTCCTCGAACATGGAGATTCGCCCCACGTAGTACTGATACGTCACCTTATCGCTCTTGTTGAAGAGCTCGAAGGCCGGGAAGGCCGGGCCTTCCACGGCGCGGATCAGGTTGCGGCACAAGTGGATCATGTTGAGCTTGAAGTAGATCTTGAAGAGCTGGTTCACGATGAAGAGCGCACCCAGCTTCTTGTTGTGTTCAGGCGGCGCGCGGTCGTTGGCCGCCATGGAAAAGCCTTTCTTCAGATGTTGCTCGGCGCTTCGAAGACTGTCGTGGATCTCGTCGCCAGCCTTCTCGGACGCCGCGTGGTCCGCCTGCACACACGTTTCAGTCCAAGCGTTTAGCATCACCGCCATGCTTCACCTTCTAAATGGCCTCCGTTTCTTCGCCGCGACAACTACTGCTGGAAGACAAGAAGGAGGTGCAGAGGCCATTCTGATCATGGTGCCACATACCCGTGCGGCGAGCAGACGGGTGTCGACGAAGAGCACATGCAGGAAGGGCATGACCCAGTTGGTCTCCGACCGGAAGATCTCCATGAACTTACTGCGCGTGTCGTCACGTGCCCCATACAGCCACGCACACAGAAGGGAATGTGCGAGTCGAACAACGGACACCGTTAGTTACGATCACCATCGAGGCTAATGCGCAGACAACTCAACGCGTAAAAAGTTGTCCATCCACGGGGGAACAGCCGCTGAGCCACATACATGACAGAAGCGATCTGCGACGCGTAGGCCTCCGCGAACTCCTGCGTTTCTAAATGTTTGCGCGCCTGCATGATGCCCGCGACCACCTCGGCGAAGGTGTCGAAGCGCGCCAGCTTGCTCTGGCACATGTGCCCCACCTGCTCCGCAGACAGCGCGTCCAGCTCCACGCTCGCGCAGCCACCCGTCAGCGCCAGTAGCTGCGCCAGCGAGTCGCCATCCTTGCTGCTCAGCGCCGTGCCCACGCGCTCCACATACGCCGCGAGCTGCATGGTGACCGAGTGCCAAGTGCTTCGCCCTTCCGGTGTCTTCCGTCTGCTGGCGCTTTGCCAAATGCCACAGCGTGCGACCAAAAACCACTCAACTACCACCACAAGTTGGCATTTCGGTTTGGTGGTGTAAGGAGTGCCCTATCTGGTACAGACTGCTCTCAGTTCCTATTCCTTGACAAGCATGACGATCGCAGCATCCAGGCGGAGGTACGTGTGGTTGGCGGCGCCCTTGCTCACGCTTCGGTGCGCGCGAAGCTGCCGTGTTGCTCCTGCACGAGCCAGACGTCATCCACCACCCGGCCGTAGGCGCCGCGTGCTGCTGGGTTCTCTGGATCGGCCTCCACCTGCTGCCAATGCACGTGGGTGGCGTTGACCACCTGCATGCGCGAGTAGCCGAAGATGGCATTGCGGAAAGCGTCCCAGGGCTCGGCAGACCGCTCAAAGGCCTTGCGCATGATAGTGGTGAGGTATTGGCCCGAAGCGCCTGTCAGAATATGCGTCGTGGCTCGCATGTTGCGTGTGCGCCGCCACGTGTGCGACTTGTACACGTCGAAGGCTCGTTCGTAGTTGTGCTGGTGGCCGCACACGTACAGATCCACGCCATTGTGGAAGAAGAGATCCTCTAGTCGGTCACGCAGTATAGTCGCCTTGGTGCCGCAGTTGATCTCGTCCGAAGTGCAGTACATGGGGCGGTGGCCGATCACAACGAGCCACGGCGTCTGCTCTCGGTTGGCGTTGGCTTTCTCCAAGTCTCCCGCGAGCCAGGCCTCCTGCCGTGCCACCACATCACCGTCCACCTCCAGTGTGTCTGTAAAGTAGATCTCTGTGGAGATGACAGCAAAATGGACGAGTCCCACGTCATAGGAGTAGAACCAGTTGTTGGGCACCTCTTCAGCAATGATGTCGCTGCCGTCACTGTGCGTGTGGATGACCTGCACGCCCTCGTTCATGTTACTCGGCATGAGCCGGAAGCGCTGCGAGTAGTGACTGAACACGTCATGCACTTCGTGGTTGCCGGAGCATACCATAAAGGGCACGCTGGCCGCAATTGGCTCGATCTCCTCCATGAAGATGTCGCCCACATGACCGTCGACCATGTCCAGGTTGTAGGCGTAGTCCCCGACGGACACTACGCCGTCCACAGCACCTTCAGCCACCTCGGACTGCATCATGGGCAGTGTGACAGCGTTCTGGTAGCCGATGTCGCCCGTGAT
This sequence comes from Halophytophthora batemanensis, assembly GCA_023338225.1. Classification (NCBI taxonomy): domain Eukaryota; phylum Oomycota; class Peronosporomycetes; order Peronosporales; family Peronosporaceae; genus Halophytophthora; species Halophytophthora batemanensis. The sequence goes on along the minus strand of JAADYK010001224.1, from coordinate 751 downwards.
AAGGAAGCGGATGGGTTTCGAGGGCGTTTGACTGGCCACTATCGGCGCAGGAGCCGTCTTAGTGGCATACGGAATGGACCAGGACCGGTAGTACGCGTTGCCAACCACGTATGTGTATCGCGTGTCGGGCTTGAGGCCGTCGATCTGCACCACGTGCATCCAGCGCTTGGTCTTCTCGGGGCCATCATCTTCGAAGAGCGTCGTGTTGGCCCAGGCTGCAACGGGTGTGGCATTGAGTCCTTCGACCACAATGGGGACGTGATATCCCTCCACCAGCTGCACTTGTGCCGCGCCGACCCCACAGTTCTCGGTGGTCATCCACTGGATGGCGAAGCTTCCTGGAGAGCGGCCGTAAGCCGTGTGAACGTGCTTAGGACGACAAATCTTGGCTTGGTCATCGCGGAAGACGCGGCTGGAACTCAGTCGACGTGGGGATGACCAACCATGATACACGGAACCCACAATGAACTCGAATGAAGCCTTGCCCCCAACCACCGGGAGGTCAATGACGGCCATGTGCGTGGTGATATCGCTCTGCTCTTCCTCATGCGTGAAGGCTGGCTGTCGGGTGAACGGCTCGTCCATTGCGTCCTCCGCTCCAAAGGTGCCCTCGTCAGGAAGATGGCGATAGCGCACTTCAGCCTCCACTGCGACATCGTGGCAGGACCGCCAGGGCTGAGCCAGATCAGGCGACGTGTCGTTCTCCTTGTGCAATTTGACCGAGGGGATGTACGTGCGTCTTGTGGCCCAT
>JAADYK010001223.1:0-10386 GCA_023338225.1 Halophytophthora batemanensis | reverse complement strand
TCGTAGTCGGGGATGACACGGGCGGCATCTCCGTGCTCACTTGTTCCGACCAATGGCTCGCTTGCGACGGCCGCTCGCCACCAGGCAACACTGCCGTGGTTTCTTCCTCTAGCAACGCCAGCAACGCCAGTGGCGGTGCTAGTGGCACTTTGTCAGGATCTGGAGCCGGCTCCAATGCGCCGAACAGCTCGTCGTCCGCTTCAGGAGGCTCAGCGACGACCACCGCGGGTGGGAACTCGAGCCAAAACGCGTCTTCAGCCACTACAACGAATACTGGAGCTCCAACCGCTGGGGGCAGTGGCTTGGGTGGAGGAGGAGCTAATCCGGCCGGCAGCGCCGCTCTGGAGTCACAGGGTTTCTTGTCGCGGGTCAAGTTCCAGAAGCACACGGACTGGGTCACGCGAGTCAAGTGGGTCCATGACATGCGAGCCGTGGTGGCCACATCACTGGACGCCACGGTGTCCATCCTGGACGTGGACCGGCTCGTGGTGAAGTTCGAATACACCCGCCACCGCAAGGGTGTGTTTGATCTGGCCTGGTGCGCCAGCACGCGGCTTATTGCGAGCTGTGGCATGGAGCGCGACATCCACATCTGGAACCCCTACAGCTCGCAGCGCGCTGTGGCCACGCTCAAGGGCCACACGAGTTCCGTGCTGCACCTGGCGAGCGACGACGACAACTTCCAGCTTATCTCGGCGGCTGCGGACAACACGGTCAAGGTCTGGGACGTGCGCAACCACCGCTGCCTCCAGACCTTCGTGGTGGACCGCCATCGTGGCACCACCTCTGCGAGTGGCCCAGGAGCTTTACCTCACCCTGGTGGCTCGGGTGCTGCCGCCTCGGGTGCTAACGCTGGTGTAGCTGCTTCCTTGAGCGCTGAGAACCGCGTGTCGGCGCTGCTATTTGATGGCAAAGCCCCGTGTCTGATGACAGCGACGACTCATTTGACTCGCTGGCCCGTGAAAGAGGCGGAAGGCCCAGACGCGCAGATCGACGACGACCCTGACGATAGTCCTGCAGGCGCGTTGGCAGCGGCACGAAAGGCCAAACTGCGCGGAGGAGCTCCTGTAGAGCGTCCGCTACGACTCGCGTGCTACAATAGCGTATTCCACCAGGTGGTGACCGCTGCTATGGACGCGGAGTCGGCTATCAAGACCTGGAGCGCCGAGACAGGCGACGAGATCTCCAGTTTTGCACGAGCACACGGTGCGAGTCCTGTCACGGCCATTGCTTTCGACCACGCTGGCCGTCGTCTGCTCACTGGTGCGCACGACGGTGAACGTCTCAAGATGTGGAACTTCAGCAACGGCGCGCTGGTCAAGCAGTTCATCAAGCACGAACCACCACCGTTGTGCTCACTGCTCTCGACTCCCAGTGCGTCCTCGACAACTGCCAGCACATCAGCATTGACTGAAGGGCTAGCTTCTTCCTCCAGTAAGGGTGCCACTGATTCAGTGCCAGTGGGTCCTCCGAGTTCACCCAGAAAGCGCAAAATACGCGACATCATGCTGCTGCCACCATCCTTTGGCATGGACCATGAAGGTCGCCGAGGTAGTCCCAGCACAATGGCAACAGCCGAGCTGCCGTCTCCGACACGCGCACGGCTACTGCGTGGTCGAGACCATCCGACGCCAGTGCCTCCCACACAAATCCACAGGCCAGAGGACGCTGGTGGATCAGCTGGTAAGGGTTCTCGAGGCCCCAGACCGAGACCTCATGCTCGCACACAAGCTTCTATGAATACTAGAGCCTCGAGGGTCTCGGAGACGTCGAAATACCGTCAGCAGGAGGTGACGAACATCCTGGACATCGAGCGCAACTTGCGTGTGGGAATGGGGGACTTCATCTGCCAGCGTTTCGTGTGCTCCGTGGGTTGGGACCGCCGTCTCTTCGTCTGGGCAGACAAGAACGACGAGTCGGAAGCTCTGCCAGTGCACGTGTTGCCCTCGGACGCTGAAGTGGAGGGTGAGACCGACAGTGAGAGTAGCCCTGGTATTCGTGCCGTGGCGGAGGAGGATACTGAGGATGCTGGCGCTAGCGAACGTCTTGGGAGACGTGGAGGCCGCAGACGCCGACGTCGACAGCATCATACCATGGACGTTTTGGCACTGGCGTACTTGCCACCAGCGTACGTGGCCACAGCCGGTCTGGACGGCCAAGTGCTGCTCTGGTCTCTCAATTCAGGAGAACTTGTGGTGCAGCTGCATCGCAGTCCCGGGTCCATCGAGACGCTCTGCTACGCCGAGAAGCTGGAGCTGCTCATGGCCGCAGGAGAAAGTGGCTTATTGCTTTGCTTCGACCGCTCCACGGCCACGCAGGCTGAGCTACCACTTGAAACGGCCACTCGATCGCCCTTAGAGCCTGAGCCAGCGAGTCTTGAGCCCGTGACAGCGCTCAAATGCGATAAGAACAACACGCACTTGGTCTCTGGGGATGCCGGCGGCGGCGTCCGGGTCTGGGAACTGCGCATAGCGGCTGACCACGAAGGCGTAGAGATTGCTTTAGTCTGCACGTGGCATCTCGGTGGCGGTGCTACGGCTGGTGGCAAGGGTACGGGAGGTCGCAGCTTTGATGGAGCCGCTCGACTATCCTCCTCGAGTCGGCGCGTGTTGGCTGCAGAGTTTGTTGAAAACCTGGCGCGTGTAGCGGAGCTCTTCCTGGTACTCTCCTGTGCTGATGGCGAAGTCACACTTTGGACGCTGGACGGCGTACACGTGGGGAGCTTCGGAGGTCGCCACCGTGCCTGGCAGCTCGGTCGGCCGACGACTTATGCCTCGAAAGAGTCTCGGTGCGAATGGGACTGGCTGCCAGTTCGAGCGGCTGCAGCACGTCGACGAGCAAGTTCACTAGCTGCAGCTGGGATGACACCCTTATTGCAGACCCGTGAGGAGATGGAAGCCCAGGCTGAAGATGAGGACGCCGCGCTTGACGATGAGTTGGAGGAAGAGGAGACTGAAGTGGACGCTCTCACACCTTGTCCGACGGCCACGTTCTTCGTGAAATGCTGCTCCATCGTGGCGCTCAACAGCTCGGGATCAGAGCCGCGAGAGAGCTTCTTGCTTGAGGACACCATGCCTAAGCCAGGCGAGGTCTGGATCTGCGTGTCTGGCCACCGCACACGAGCAGCCACACAGAGCACGACGCGCAAGCAGGACGACGGGGAGACCGGAGCTGGGGCCTCAGATAGCGCTTCGGGCTCTCGAAGTAGTGGCGGGAGTCGCAGAAGCGTGGGGCTGGCCACTGTGGGCAACGCCGCCATTTTGAGTCGGCGTAGCAGCCCCTTCGGCACGATGGGATCGAGTACTGAGCCCCGAACACTGGCGTCGCTGCCTTATTTGAAGCGCAGGCTTGCGGACACTGCCGGGGAAGTCACTGACCTCATCACAGTCGTCAAGGTCACACGCGGCGAGGTACACTGACTGCAGAATTGGGGAGCACTAGCGACTGGGCTCTTACCACCTTTATGACCTTGTGTGCCTTTGGAACACGTAGATCTGGTGCTGGGATGGCGCCGCGAACAAGCCCATGAACGCACTCAAGGTGCTGGACATGAGCGAGTTCGTGCGCAAGGCTGGCTGGACCAAGCATCTGTTGCTCTCGCAGTTCGTCGGTCGCATGTTCCTGTAGGCGCTACCTGCTCCTACCATTGGCACACACAGCTCGGGGCTTCCGATCGTCTCACCTTCTACCGCTCTGCTGTTCATTCACTTGTACCCTGCTTGTCCAGTGATGGAGAGACTACCTTCCGAGTGGCGGCTATCGCCATGCGGCCCGTAGACCAGGTATGTCCCTTTGCAACGAGAGCACCTATCTTTGTGTGCGGATCACGACAGATGCACACTCACGTGATTCCTTTTGATCGTTCGACTCTGAAATACAGGCACGACCGGACAAGAAGGCGTACACCCTCGTAGACTCGGAAGCAAAGGAACGGGAGCTCCAGCCGCTCAGCGAGGCCGTGTCAGCCACACGCTGCAAGTTGAAGGCCATCGGGCGTGCCGAGCGACAGCAGCACGCTGCTGTTTCTGGTGTCTCAGCCCCGCGACGTCGAAGCACGGCTATAGCCTCCCGAAGCAGCTCCGTCGTCGGCATTTCCGGGATGCAGGGGCTAAACTTGGGAGATTCGGCGCTCAGTGCTCTGCTCGCAGGGTCTTCGCCTCCCGGCGTGAGCCTTGGCGCTGCTGATGCGATGTCGCTGGAAGGCGGGTCCACTTTCAAGGACGACGGCAACCCGGCGATACTGAGCGCGCTCGCACTGGCTGGCAGCGTGGGCATGGGCGCCAGAACGCTGCCATTGATCCGACCACGAGAGAAGCGCGATATGGGCGGGCTACTGCCCAAACGCTCGTCTGTGCGAAATCGCCTGGACCCGACGGCCGATGTGCGTCGTATTCACAACCCGGACGACATCCCCAAGAACTTCCGCGCCGTACTGCAGCACAAGCGCGAGCACAAGGACGCCGGCTTCGATGGTATCCTGCCCGAGTAGCACTAGCGAGCAGCTCTCTGAGCTCCGTGGACCAGTGACCGGCCACCAGTCCCTGTCCCCGCAAGATAGCACGGTCTGCGCCGCTTTGGCGCCTCTTGTAATGACGTGTTTACAAGAAGCGAGGGCTTTTCCAACGGCTCGCAGCATTGCGTCCGTTTCGCTAACGCATGCAGGAAGAAAACGGACTTGCACCGACGCCGACATGTGGTGGCGCCGAAACGAACCACATCGCGTGGCGGGCTAACGGCCAGAAAGCGCTTGATGCTGTGGGGGAGCGCAAGTCTGCAATCGCCTTGCAGCCTGCGATGCCGTGCTCTCTCGAGTTCCGTGACTCGGGCGAAACCAAGCGGTGCGGCGTTCGTCCTGGCCATGCGGTGGCTGACTTGCCCGGCGTCTTACGCTGTCGTCGGCAGCCTAGCCCAGGTGGTGCTTTGCAGAATGGATGCATCTGGAAGCGATAGGCGACGTGTGCAACGCCTGACGCCGCCAAGTCCATGCGTTTCGCGTATGGCGAGGACAGCATGACGTTCACCGACAGACCACAGGTGCGCCGTGCATCCCGGGGAAAGTACTCTCGCCTCACAGCTTCATGCGTCGGCGGTCCAGCTACAGAGCGCGAAGTGCACCCATGTCACTACTCGAACTCATATCAGCGCAGAAGTTCCGCCCTTGCCTTGGGATGGCTACAAGCAGGAGGCCAGCCCATGCGTCTGCGACGCAAGAGCGATATGGCAGCACTCCACGCATTTCCACGCCAGCATGGTGGTTGACCGCAGTAGGAAAAAGCTTACAGCGCTGCAGTGCTGCAGTGTTGCAGCGGGCGCTGCAAGTCTCGCTGGAGACGGCGAGACCCCCTCCCGTCCGCCCCTTCCGCCGGCTCGCCACTCGCCACTCGCCACTCGCCTGGACGGCTGGTGGCAGCGCTCAGGCCGCATGCGATCCAGATGCATGCTGCGTCCGCGGTGGCGCCAGCCTGATCCGCAGCCTTCGTCCGAACCGGCCATCTTCACCCCCGCTGCTCCCTGCTCCCTGCTCCCTGCTCCCTGCTCCCTGCTTCAGCTGGAAGCCATGTCCGGCCTTCCTTGGCTGGCCTGAATTTGCACATGGTGCCAGTTTGGCTTTGAGTTCACACACCGAAGACGCATAAACTGGTACAATATATGCGACGACACGATCGCAAGCAGGCCCAGTGCTGGACAGCAAGTTCACTCGCAGTATCGGGTCTGGGAAGATATGTACGTCTGAAGGTTCCATGCTTTCCCGGACGCTGATTGATGGATGACGCATTCGCCCCTGTCTCCCAGTCGCGACGCTTCCAGATCGCGCCGTTTCGATTGGCAGCCTTTGTTTAAAACGCGTGTCCTTGGCCCATACTAGACCCAAGTGGGGAGGCTGTATCCTACTCCTCGGGGATGTCGCAAACGCCGCGTCGACAGTTCTCTTTCCAGGCTGGCGGCTCAGTGTTCAAGTCTCCGTCTGGCGCGCAAGTCCAGCAAGAAGCAGCAAGAAGCAGCAAGCGCAAAGCAAAGCAAAGCCGCAGCAGAGAAGAGGATGGCGGCGGTGTCACTCCACGGCTCCGAGAACGCCTTTGGCGGCATGAACAGCGGCATGAACCGACGACTGTCGCCGGCCTTCCGCTCCATGGCCTCGCCGCTGCACACGCGCCACTTTGACCAGGACAAGCTGCGCGAGCTGGCACGAAGCGACGAGTTCTCGGACAGCGAGAGCGACGGCGTGGACAGCGACAACGAGGAGGACGAGGAGGACGAGGACGTGGACGTGGCAGACACGATGTTCGTGCCGTACGGGCGGCCAGTGGTGCAGCGCAAGTGCGAGCGCGCAGTCCAGCGGCAGCAGAAGCAGCAGCAGTTGCAAGCCAAGAAACGCGACGACAAAGCTGGTAGCAGTCCCAAGGTGCGTTACAGCCCTGTTTATGGAAACCGCTTGCTGCTAGAAGCTGTGCGGGCTCTTGTGATTGACTTGCGAGCGCTTGTGCGTGCTTTGGCCACAGGGCGACGAGTGGGAGATTGTGGACAAGTCGCCGACGTTCGAGAGCGTGGCAGAGGGCAAGACGGAGCTCGGTGATGAGAGCTGGTTCGTGCAGGACCGGCCGTCTCCACAGAACCAGTAGGACCAACTCGCGGAGAGATCCCACACACCTGGTAGTACATTAGACATGCATGTTTGGATTCTCCTGCAAGGGGCGACGGAACGAGCAAGAAGCAAGACAACGGCCTGCTGCAGAAGCGGAGCGGCCTCGCGCGTCCCAGCACTGATCGCGAGGCAGCCAGCAATGAAGCGAGCGGGACTCCATCGCCATCGCCACAGCACACAGGCGACGTGGTGGCGACGCAGTCACTGAGCGCTTCGTTGCACGGTGGCCAGCAGCGCCTTCTGGAGGAGATTTATAGTTGTATTCGACTTCTCTCGCATTAACGCACGAATGAAGCACGCAGGGAAACAGCTCCAACCCCAGCGCATATCCAGCATCTCATGAAAGCAGTCGCTATCGGTCAGCGCTCATGCATGCAGTACGTCATTGTTGGATCGCAGTTACTTCCCTGCACTGTGCCACGCTCACCTCACTCTGCAGCGCTCAGGTCCTTCAGCAGCACAAGCGCACGCGTGGTCTCCAGACTCTGCGTCCACGCTTCCTGCTTGTCGTCGTCTGCCTCCTCGCTAGCGCTCAGCTCTCTCGCCAGCGCCGCAAACGCCTGCAGCGACTCCATGGGCTTCTCCGGCACAGAAGACCCGAACGCTTTCAAGATCATGTCCGCGTACTCCACCGAACCACGTGGGAAGCTGGCTGGCAGCCCCGTGCACTGCTGGAAGAAGAGCTGAAACACCAAGGCCGCTACAACCGCATAGCTGTTGGTCTCCTTCACTGCGTCTTCCAACTCCGCCAGCACCGCCATCCGGTGACCGAACGTCGTCTGGCGCTCTTTCTTGCGGTCTTGCTTGCGTAGCGGCATGCCCAGTGCGTCAGCAAGCACTGGGATGTGCGCTGTGAAGTCACTGAGCGACCGTCGACCCGCCGTGGCCAGCGTCCAGAGCCGTACCAAGGCGCTAGCCGTGGATGCCGGCAGGTTCGTCTCCAGCACCTTCTTATTATCGTCGCTCAATGCCGTCAATGATGTGGCCTCAGCAGTCTCAGCCTTCTCCTCCTCCTTCGCAGACAAGCGTGGCACGCCTTCCAAGTCGTCCAGACTGTTCGCTTCCGCCACAAAGCTCGTCGTGAGCGCTGCCAGCTCCACTGCCGACGTCTCCAGCAAGTGCGTCTCCACGGCCGCGAGTGCTTCCATCCCGCTTGCGTCCTTGGCATCCACGTGCATGGCTAGCTTGTTGAACCCCTTCTCCAGTACCAGCAACTTGGCCAGTTGTTCGTTGAATTTGTCCTCGAATGTCTTCCTTAACTCCCGAAGAGACGCCGCATCGCCGCGAAGGACAGTCGACATTGACTTGGCTAGCGCTTCAGCGTACACGACACCGACCTTTGCTTCCAAGTGCGACACCAAGCCGTCCATGAACTCGTCGTCGCCTTGCGCTTCATCCACCGTCGGGAACCACTTCACCAGCATCGCAGCGATCTCCTCCGGCGTCGGAGCAATGGGCTGCTGTACCGTGGAACCTCCACTCGACTCCTCGTCGTCCCCACGTTTGGTCGTACGCTTCCCCTTGCGAGCCTTACCACCGCTCTTGGCGCGACGAGCTTTCTTCCCACGCTTGCCACCCACATCTTCGTCTTCTTCTTCCTCTTGGATCGTCTCGTGACTAACAACAGGCCCACTGCTCTTCTGTGTTGCCGCCTGCTTGGCCTTCACCGCCGCATCAGCCTTGAACTTGTCCATGCAAGCGTCCAGAAAGGTTCCACTCACAATAAAGCTCTCCCCGATCCGGAACGCCTTCGGAGCACCCGGCGACGTCTTCTCCAGCGCTGCAGACATGGTCAGCAGCAGCCCAATGTCCACAACGCCTAGCGCACTGGGGACAAGTGTCTGCACGTCTACAAACCCGCCATCCGTGGCCACAGCCTCCACGGCACCTTCCACCTGCAACTGCAGCTCTCGACTCACCACACTCTCCTTGAGCGCCACTGCGTCCGGGAAGCGTCGACGTAAGAAGTCAAACGGACGCGTTACCTGCAGTTCCAGCGCCCGAGAGTGCTCCAGGTACCCGTTCTGCTGGAAGAACGAGTACATGTTCTCTCGCTGCGCCTCCAGGAAGACCAGCGGGACGTATTCCCGTCCACGTAGCACTCCCAGCAGCACCTGCGAGCGTAGTAGCTCTTGGAGCGCTTCTTGAGCCACAGCTTCGTCGAAACGGTGTTTCCGCAGCACGTCTGGGACGAAGATGGGCCGCGTGACGGCGGCGAAGATCCCACGAAGCTGCGCTCTTTGGGCTGCCACGTACGACTCCGTGTACAGGACGTTGAGCTTCTCTCGTGCTTTGAGGATGCCTCCCAGACGCACGCGGACGACTTCCTTCATGTACTCCACGTCGAAGCCGTATTGCTGGGCCAATTCGCCGATGGTGGTCGTCCCACTTTCCTGAAGTTCCGTGTTCGTGTCTTCCATGATGGCGTCCAAGTACCAGTTCGTGACAACTTCTTCGCCGTTGTTCACCACGTAGTACGCGTCGCTGTGGTGGTTCCGGGACCGGGCAAGCGCTACCACCTGCTTCTCCACGTAAACGCGGTCCACGTCGATGAGCTTCTCCAGCTCCGTGAGGCTCAGCCGCCCCGCATGAAGCGCCACGTAGTCCGCCACCTCGCGCTCGATCTGTGCGGGCGTGAGGAACTGCTTCCCGGAGCGCGTGTGCACCACCTGCAGCTTCCCCAGGTGCTGCAGCTTGAGCAGCAGGTCGATGACGTTGTGGTCCGACAGCTTAAGCGCCGACTCCTGCTGCTGCACGGCCGCGAGCTGCTGCTGCAGCAGCGCGATCTCGTCCATCTTGGCCGTCACTTCCTGGACGCCCCCGCTTTCTTGGCGTTATGGGACTTTCTGGCAGGGAAGTGCCGGACAGTAGTGCTTTGTGTGATTCACTAGTGCGTTATTGCGGGTACCCTGAAGCAAGTTTGTATATCCGATTCAGAGTGATGGTACGCTCGCCCCGCCCCCTAGGTAAACGCTTTTATCATATTAGGGAATTCAGCTCCAAGATTGGAAACCTTTGCGAACTTCGCGCAAGTTTTTCAACAATTCTAACTTCTAGATTCTGCTGAGAAGGAAATGGAAGGAAATGACAGAATCTGATTGGCTGCTCGAGACCCATCCCTGTATAAACGTGTTTATGTTTATACAGGGATGGGGGTGACGCGGCGCCTCCAACGAATATCTATGTGTCCCACACAAAATGCCGCCGTCCACGCCGAGCTCGATCGCCGCGAGTCCACGCTTGTGTCGCCAGGCTGGGAGTCGCCGACGAGCACGGTGGAGGTGCGCTGCCTGCTGGGCCACCTCTTCTCGACGTCGCTCGCCGACCTTTGCGCATGCCCGCAGTGCCGGTGCAGCTCCTCGAAATGCGAGCATGCAGCTGCCTGGTTTGCAGAACACTTCACGGGCCAGCGGTGGCCGCGCGAAATGGTGATAGGCCAGCAACAGGGCCCGGACGTCGACCCTCTCCGGTTTGGCGCTGGCTTTCGCGAGGTTCACACTCCAACCGATCCCCAAGCGCAACTTGCTTCTACTGGGAGAAGCAGGTAAAGCACTCCGGCCGCGCAGTCCGCGCCAAGAGGCATCTGCCACAGCACTGTCCGAGTTTCGCTCAGTTCCTGCTCGATACTCCTGATGCACAGTGGACGCCTTGGGTTCGCAGCGAGGGCGCCACCAGAGAAACGATGCAGCTGATGGCTAACAACGGGCGAGAGGAGGATTTGGTGGATGAAGTAGCGGGCAACG
>JAADYK010001222.1:0-10387 GCA_023338225.1 Halophytophthora batemanensis | reverse complement strand
TCTTGCGTTGCTGTGGACAGCACCTTCATGGCCAAAAAGGCCGTGAAGGCGATGAAAGGTGTGAATGCCATCAAGACGAGCGCGAGCTCCCAGCCCTTCACGATGCCGATGGTGATACCCGAGACAGCCATGGAGAAGAAGCGCAGCCCCTCACCGACCTTACCACCCATACCCTCCTGGATAATCACCGTGGCCTCTGCGACCCGTGTGGAGAGCTCCATTGGATCGTTCACGTCGAACCAGCCGATTTCTTTGGTCATGATGGCGCTCACGTACTCGCTGCGGATTCGTTTGGCCTGACGTGAAGCCGTGCGTGTCCAGCAAGCCACTTGCATGAGACCGGCGACGATGACAGCGAGACCAACCCACACAAACTTGAGCGCGATGTCGTTGATGCCGTCCGTCATGTCACTGGAGGGGTCCGACAGGTTGAACGAGTTGAGCACGTCTCCGAAGAGCACGATCTGGATAGGCTGTGCAACACCAGCCGCAAGCGCGCCGATCGTGCCTATAGCCATGAGGAACTTGTCTGTGCCATCTGCGTACGTGAAGAGTCCAGTCATGGACACGAGGTTGCCGCTCGCACCTGGATTCTTCGAATTCGTTGGTTTGTCCACATCACCCGCCTTGCCGGCAGCCAGGTCTACTCGGCTGGAGTTGTTTCTCTTGGGTGTCTCCGCCGTCACGTACACTGCCGAGGCCGCCATGTCTCCGCTGTGGTTGCTCTCGTTGCGCAGTGAGGAAGCCATCCTCTCCCGTCCTCCCGGACTTGACTGTGCGTGCTGGTCTACGAGGTGTGTGCGCGTGCGTGTGCGGAGGCGGCCGAGGCTCTGGGGGGCGTGTGTCGCGCTGGTCGCCAATTGGGGAATGATACGACTCGAAGCGCGGCTCCCGTCGCGCCTTGGCTGGAATGTGAACGTCCCGAGGGAGGTCTGCGAAGGTCACGTTGGCTGGAAGACACCAGGCTTGCACTGGTTCTCCAATGGAAAGCGGTGCTGCGCCGTCATATTTCTGGCTGTAATCATTGGCAAGCCATCATCGGACACTCCGCCAATCAAAAGCCTTCAACATTGTGCCATCATCGAGACGAAATGTAATCTCGACATCAGGATTATGGCGGTGTCCGTGTTGTCGCGTCGACGATTGTAGAATTCTGGAGATTTAACGTCGTCGTCCAAGGCGTAGGTCACCATCGGCGCGCCTTGGCCCAGGCCTTGTGGCTCGATGCTTTCTCTAGAGCTCGTGACGGGACTCGTCGTGACCGTTGTGCAGGCCGGCGTCGAAGATGGCTTGGTTGGGGGTGTTCCCGTAAGAATGCGTCTCGTAGTCCAGCACAAACTCGTAGCGCTCCGTGCTGAAGTGGCCGGCCGCCGGGTGCGCACCCACTCCCATCATCGAGGCTAGAATCGCGTGCATGAGCTCCGCCAGACTGCCTAGAAGGAGGTGGTGGCGTCGTACCGAGGTTGGTGGACTCAGCGACGTGCACTTGGGCTAGCTTTCACATTTGCTTCAGGTTTGCGCTCCATCTGGGGCACCAAAGTAATTATCGGGTGTTCTACCGCCGACAAGACAAGGTTTGGTGTCGCATGGTCCCAATTCTGCAAATAATTGGTCTTTTGCGTGCATCGAAGTGGATCTCTGGGCCTTTTCCCGACATTGAAGCAATTTGCTGGACGCTCCACCATTTTGCCGCCAACTCAAGAAGGCAAGTGGGGAGGCGACCGCGCGGCGACCGACGGCCAGACCACGAGCGGGCAGGATGCAGCGTTTGGCTCAGCAGGTGCGTGCGGTTGCGTGGGTCTACAGGCGGATGCGGTGGTGGCTGTGGCCGCGTGGCGACCACGCTCGCGGAGACTGAACAGGAGACGCCGTTGTGTGGCGCGCGGGCGCGTTGTGGCGCACTGAGCAGGTTCAAGAGGCGCAACAAGTTTTGTCTCGCCCCGGGGCGGAGTGGAGCGAATGCTCCTCTGCAATCCAGGAGGTCGCAGCGGCCGTGGAGCTCCTCGGGGATCGGGACAGCACCGCGGAGGCCATGCGCCACGTCATGGCCATCTCGGTACGGCTTTTTCCCCACTCCTGGACGTCTGCTTTTCGGCGCGCTTGGCACTGCCAGGATGGTATCCTGGCACGAGAACTGATAGTGGTTGTGTGCATTGTATTAGCGTGAAATTGGCATGCAGATCATGGACATCCGCTCCAGACTGGTGAAGGACGTGTGCTCGCACCTGGTGCGGATCGTCAAGGTCGTTGGGCGAGATTTCGAGGAGCTGGCCAATGCGCTGCTCCCACAAGTGGCGCACACAGCCAAGAGCGCTTCGGCGGCCATCCGCCAGCCGGGAGCCAACCTCTTGGGCAAGATATCGGAGCTTGCGCGCTACGACGTGGGACTCATGCGGAAGATCTTCCTGGAGTCGCCTCAAGGTTCGTACTCGCTGTAATTTCCTGCGGCTAGCTTTGTATGGAGAGCGCGGTATGGTGGTTAATGATCTACATTCCGCCATGGGATTATTCTACACAGAGAAAGTTCGCGTTCTTCTGCTGGAGCAACTACGGATCATGTTTATCTACTGGCCGGGCGATGAAGTGGGAAGATATGACTCGGCGGTGCTGGGGATGATGACTGCAGGCATGAAAGATCACTCGCCGAATGTCCGCAAGACTGCACGTGACGTGTTGGCTCGCTTCTCAAGTCTCTGGTAAGGTCAATGGTACTAGGACTATCAGTTTGTTTTGTCTGGGGCCTCCGAACTGACAGTTAGCTTTGCACCGTGATGGTTTGTGTTGCTCTTGGCAATGCACAGGAGCCACCGAATCGACGAGTTAGTAGCAATCCCATCGAGTCAATCGCGGGCTTTGTTCGTGAAAGAGCATCGGGATTGTGCACTATCCATGGCTCTGCTGGAGAAGTATCCCGAGCTCGCCAACAAGTCTGATGTGTATTCCCGCAGCAAGGTTGAATTGGCGAAGAAGAGATCGACATTCCAGAAGTCACCGCAGCACAAAAAGGAGCAAGCCATTGAGATCCACGTGCCTACTCCCCCGTCATCAAAGCGTCGTCAGAACACAATGAAGAGTATGAATGCCCGTGAGATCGCAAGGACGACACCTACGACGCAGGAAGAGCCTGGACTTTCACGTCAACTGTTCCAAGATGGGGACTTCACGGACGGTGATTATTTAGAGGACGACATCCCGCCAGCTTTCGATGGTTCTCAGATGCACCGCTACGACCCGAGAGCGAGTCAATCGAAACGTGAATCGGCTACTGGCGACAATCTGGGGGTAACAGAACGCAAGACTGCAATCCCGAGTGGCATCCGCTCTCCACGCTCTAAAACTGATCTTCGACGCGATTCTGGTGCTAAACGGGTGCAAGATTCGCGAATCCCAGGAGCATCAACGTTGAGCCCACCTCTTCGAAGCAGAGATCCACCTGTGATGAAGGCAACTGCCAACGCTACGGTGTGTTCTGACCGATTCGGAATAGAGTCGACGGGTATTCCTCGACCACGGACGTATTCAGATCAGGCACAAGTGGGTGGTAGCGCGGTGTCAGGATCTGTCGATGCGATTGGCGAGGAGAGTGGTGGTGGGAATTTGGGCATTCGTGACGACTATTTCAATCACCCGATCCCAAGCTCAGCGTCGGCAACAGCACCAACTCCGCCATCCGCAGACAATGTGACGATACGGCGAAGACAGCGCCATGTTTCCCACCAGGAAGTTCAGGATTCGCAAGCGCAAGGCGGATCGTTCTTGCCACCACCGGCAGCTACAGATGACTGTGCTTCGCAAGATTTTCACGATGAACCGCCTACCCAAAGCCTCCAATTCGCTCAACCTAAAGACGGATCGGGTCTTGAAAAGGCTCCGGCTGTCGAGGACGACTACATTTCATACGAAGCGCGCAGTGGTGCAGGTGATGTGAGACGAGATGATGTTCAGCCAAGTTACGATCGTGACTGGGGCCTCCGCGGTGATGGCAAGGAGCAGCGATGGTACGAAACTGAAAGCATGTTTGAGTGCTCAGGCGACAGAGGACAGAAGTTCGACAGCGGGGAGATTCAAGGATGTGACACGGGCTTCCAGGTGGAATTCAACGACGGCTTCGACCATCAGGGAGAGACTAATAGTGCTCCACCGGATGGGATTCCGTGTGGTTCTGAGTTTGCCAGTCGGGCGGAGGGTCCGAGTGAGGAGGTGATTGAAGCCGGTTACGCCCCTCATGGGCGGTGGGATGAACGTGCTGCGTTGGATGAGCATCCTGAAACAAATAGTTTGCTCTCCCAGCACGATGAAGGTGACTTGGAAGAGGAGTTTGCGGAAGCTCCCGCGCCTCACCATCTCCCAAAAGACCTCCCGAAAGATGCGTTGAACAGCTTGCAGGAGGTTCGTGAGCGGGTGGCTCGCCTTCGCGCACAGACGATGCCAACCAAGACCAGTCACGGAATCCCGCTTCAAACCCGCTTCGCCTCAGGGCTACCGAACAAGACGCATACGCTTGCAGTGCCACCGATTACCCAAGAACCGCAGCAGGAATCACCGGAGACCCACCGCAAGGGACTGCAAAGCGAGCCCAGAGTCACACAACCAAGCTACCTAGAGAGGCTGCGGGACGCGGATATGTGCCGATTCCAACCTCAAGAATGCGATGCAACGCCTCGCGAAGACAGTATGCAAGACGTATTCGGATCAAGTGAGCTTGCTGGCCGTGAACCGCAGCTATCAGGTCCATCTGGAGCGTCAGACTACGCGGGCGTAAATGGCGACAACGTGCAACAGAATGATACGGCGGACTTTACCCGTGATTACCAACTGGAGACGATTCCAGACATACCAGAAGAAGCTGATCCGACGTACCCGCCTGAGCCTGTTCAACAAAATTTGCTCCACGCACAGCGACCACCTCCGATCGAAGCAGCGGTTGCGCACTTCGACGACACTGGAGGATATGCGATACCGAAGCACTATGCAGACCAGGACGATCGAAGCCGCCACCCTCGTGAGAGATCGCGCTCGCCAGACCACCACACGCAGAAAGATACTCATGGGCACCGCATTCCTCCAACGACTATGGGGCAGAAGCTGAATGCAGTCTTTGCCAACGCTCGGGATGACATCGTGGTTGATACTAGAGCCGAATCTTCGAGTCTGAAGGACACTACTGTCGCGCCACCAATATCGTCGCCGACGTCAAGTTTGGAAGAACCGACACTACCGAGCGACGACAGTCCACGCCAAGGGAGGGAGGAAAAGCCGACGGGTCCCAGGGGAAGCGATGATCTTCAATCAACGGAGGAACCGGGACATGGACCGGAACCACTGTCCAAACCGTCAGTGAGCACTAGCAACAGCAGCCCAGCCTTGACGACGTCAGGCTGGAGCTCTCCCATTGGTGTGTACATCGTGGTCGGCTTGGCTGTACTCTTTGGTGTCACTGGCGTCTTGCAAGCTGCAGCCAAGATGCGCAATTCGCACGAGTATCACCTGGCGATGAAGCTGCGTATCGACAAGTTTGAGGCAAGCATTGCCGAGTCCCACAAGAAGATGCACAAGCTTGAAGAGAACTACGCCGTCTGGAGCGAGTACGTGCGTGCCTTGGCGGAAGAAGACGAGGCGAACGCGCTGGCGCACTTGGAGTCCATCCATCGCGAAGTAGAGAGGTGGCAGGAAGACATGAAGACGGACCTCGTAGAGTTCCGGCAGTCGCTGTTGTCGGACAGTCTGGACGCCGTTCTGGCACCGCTGCGAGAGGAGAACGGCTCGCTGGACGCAGACAAGTAAGAGCAAGTGAAGTGATCAAGTGGCGACGCAGGAAGCGAGCCCATGCCGGCGCTTCCTGTGGTCAAGAGAGCAGAGACCCCATTGCATGCGACGTCTATTTATCCCTCCACCCGTCCATCCAACTTGGAATGCGGTGGCGTAGCAACCCCGACTTAAGACTGCTGGCCAAAGTTGCCGTCCTCGTCCTGTGCGTTCTTGTCCACAGCCACGTCCAGGGAGCGGTTGGCCGCCTTGAGTCTGTCCAACGCCTCGTGGCCCTGCTCGCCCAGACTGTTGCCTCCCATTTCCAGCGTCGTCAGTGACGGATGTGAGTGCAACGCATCAAACAGCACAACGCTCAGCTCGCCGTGCAGCTTGTTGGCACCCACGTCCAGCGTCTTGAGCACAGTGTTCGCCGCCAACGCCGGCAACAAGTCGCGCAGTCCTTCGCCCAGCGCGTTGTTGAACACGTGCAGCTCCGTCACGCCCTGCGCGCTCAGCAGCGGCGTTACACCAGCACCCGACAGCCCATTGTTGCTCAGCTCCAGATACGTGAGCGATGCGTTGTGCTCGGCCAATGCCGTCGCCAACACCTTGGCGCCGACATCCTGGCACTGGTTGTTGCCCAGCCGCAGCGTCGTGAGTGTCTGGTTGTGCGCGAGGCCCTGTGCTAGTGCAGCACACGACGTCTCTGTGAGCTGGTTGTCCGACAGATCCACGTCCAGAAGAGCCTTGTTCTGCTGCAGCGCGAGGCCCAGTGCGGCCACGTGGGCATCCGAGAGCTTGCACTCCTTGAGCTGCAGCTTCCGCAACGACGTGTTGGTGGCCAGCGCGTCAAAGAAAGCAGTCGTGGCGCCCTCCAACGCGTTGAACGACAGCTGAAGCGTCTGTAGCGAGCAGGACGGCAGCGCCAGCAGCGGTGCGAGCTGGTCCAGCGTCGCTCCCGAGATGCCTGCGTCAGTCAACTGCAGCTCCTGCAGACCCGCCTGTGGGTTGGCAAGCAGCCCTGCGACTAGCTTCTCCACACCTTCGTCGCCAATCTGGTTACGTGAGAGCGTGAGCATTGACAGCGTCGTGTTGGAAGCCAGCAGTGCGCCCACGGCCGCAGCGCCAGTCACGCCCAGTGACTTGTACTCGAGGTCCCAGATGCGCAGCGCCGACTGCGCGTTGCGAGCGAGTCCAGCGCACAGCGTCTCGACGGCAGCGTCGCCCAGCGTCTCCTGGCCGACGCACAAGTGCTGCAGGGCCCCGTTTCGCGCCAGACAGTCCGCGAAGGCCTGCAGCGCCTCGGAGCCGAGACGGTGGCCCGAGAGGTAGAGCTCCTCGAGCTGCGTGTTGGTGGCGATGCTGTTCGCGAGGCGGCAGGCGTCCGCCTCCGAGAGCTGGCGCGTGCCCAGCACGTACAGGCTTTTGGCCGTCGCCGGCTGCTGCAGTCGCGCCAGGAGGTCGTCCACGCCCGCGCGCTTGCCCCACGCCATGGTGCTTGCTCGGCTCCGGCCGCTTGATGCGCGTCGTTTGGCGCCCCTTTGACTTGGCTGGTGGCGTCCAGTCACCAGAGGCACGAAAGGTCCGCTCAGAAAATCAAGCGGGAATCAGACGTCGGGCTGAGAACACGAGCCAGGATTCTCTTTCCCGTGGGTTCATCTTTATGGTCTGAGACCCTTCATACCCGATGCAGGCGGTGGAGAGCGATTCGCTGTTGCGTAGCAGTGTATCGGGAAAGCGGGGCAGATGGCTATGCAAGCAGCTCTACATGCCCGTGCTGGCCGACAGCGCACGTATCGATATAGCAGGATCATCAGGCGCAGCGGGACCACATCTGGAGCGGTCTGATTTTTCTGTCTTCGCACCCCCAAGGATGCCACTTGGGATTTGGTGCCCCGCAGACGAGAAGAGCCTCCCGAAGCGCCACCGAGCCGATCTGCCTGTGCCTCGTCAGCGCCACAGCAGCAACCAGCAACCAGCGCCAGCGCCAGCAGCAGCAGCAGCCTTTGCCATGGGCTGCCTCGACTGCCTCTTCTCCTGCTTCCGGGTGCGCGTCGCGCGCGGACTGGTGGCTGCAGCATGAGACCGACGGCCGACTGACTTGTGCGTCTTCGCCTCTGTCGTGTGTGTGTGTGTGTGCGGCTTGTGATGCAGCAGCCGAGCAGCTCTCTGGGCACGCCCAAAGACAAGGATGTCATGAGCGGACCTGACACATCGCTGCGCACAGTAGCGGAGGAAGAGTCCGTGGACTCGGGCGGCCAGGGCGCCGGCAAGGTCACGGACGCCTACTCTCTGGGCAAAGTGATCGGCTCGGGGTCCTACTCGGTCGTGCGCGAGGGCGTGCACAAGAAAACCAAGCAGAAGTTCGCTATCAAGTGCATGAAGCGCGCTGAGCTCTCCGAGGAGGACGACGAGGCTATTATGACGGAGGTGGCTATCCTGCAGCAGATGAAGCACCCGCATATCATGACGCTGCAGGAGTTCTTCGTCGAACCCGAGTACTACTACCTCGTGACGGAGTTCGTGGGCGGTGGCGAGCTCTTTGACCGCATCGTGGAGAAGACCTTCTACACGGAGAAAGAGGCGCGTGACCTGGTCAAGATCCTCGTGCAGGCCATCAAGTACTGCCACGACGCGAACGTGGTCCATCGAGACCTGAAACCCGAGAACCTATTGCTGATGTCGGCGGACGACGACGCCTCCATTAAGCTAGCGGACTTTGGCTTTGCCAAGACGGTCACCAAGGACGACTCGGGGCTGGTAACCACTTGTGGCACGCCGGGATACGTAGCGCCAGAGATCCTTGAAGGTGCGTCGTACGGCAAACCCGTGGACATCTGGAGCATTGGCGTCATCACGTATATCTTGCTGGCTGGGTACCCTCCGTTCCACGACGACTCGCAGCCCGTACTGTTCCGTAAGATCCGTAAGGGCAAGTACTACTACGACTCGCCGTACTGGGACAACGTCTCGGACGACGCGAAGGAGTTCATCGCCAAGATGCTAGTGGTGAACCCCAAAGATCGCGCCACGGCCGCCGAACTGCTGCAGCACCCATGGATCACGGGCGGCGACGTGGCTACTGTGCCACTTACGAGCGCACTCACGGAACTGCGGCGCTTCCAGGCGCGCAAGAAGTTCAAGGCGGCGGTGCACTCGGTGCAAGCCACGATCAGCATGAACAAGGCGCTTAGCGGGGCCCACTTGGGCGACAGCGCCAAGGACGACGACACCTCCGTGTCCATTTAGATCATGGCGCGAACACATCGGTCGCTGTCAACGCTGAACACGTGGCTCCCAGTGTTGTAGAGTGGAGTCTTGTCTCCCAGCATCCGCTGTTGCAGCGCTCCGCTAATTCTATCAGGGACCTCGTCTGTCCCCACTTGCTTCTGTTCAACTGTCCTTGTCCTTGGCGTCGCGACGGAAGTGCAGCGCATCTAGCAGGTTCTCCTTGAAGCTTTTTAGCTTGTACGGATTGAAGTTCACGTCGTCCACGGAGAAGGACTCCTCCGTGTTCATGATCAGGTCCGGCGAGAAAAGTCCACCCCAGGACGCGTCCAGCGCCTTCTTCTGCTCGCGACGTGGCATGGAACGCCTTGGTCGCCGTCCGAACCTCACGCGCTTGAAGAGGAAGTTAAACATGCGTCGGCCCGTCGTCTCACCGTCGAGTTCAGCCTCCTCGCACAGATCTTCGCGCTTGAAGGACTCGTTAGCCGTCGTATTTTGTGAGATGCGACGCAGTTGGATGAGGAGGAACGCCCAGAGCACGAAGCCTGTCATAAGAGTCATGGCGGCCACGAATCCCAGTCCTTGGTTGCTCTGTGGGGTGGAAGGAGACAGGCAAAGGTCAGACGCTTGCCATGTTGTAGCAGAATGGGGACATAAAGTTGTAGTTGAGAGAGTGAGCACGTACGACGATCGTGGAGCGAAGAACGTCCGCTCGTTCCTCTCGATCGATGGGTTCCGTGCTCGCGTTGTGGGAGCTTTGGAGGTAGGCATCAGTCTACACCAGTAGAGCAGTTGTCGAGACAAAGAGCATAACCGATGGATTAGAAGCGGATCCGACGCTGGGGGAAGATGGGTATTCATATGCAGACAAAGAGAGATGCTGCACCTTCAGGAGGAAGACACTGCTCGTGACGTAGAATCCTTCCACACACACAGCGAACTGGGCCTGTTTCAATAGAAAACAGTGCAAACTCGTGAGGTTACGCGGCGCTCTCATTGCCTGTCCTCCCGCAGCTTCTGGGGGTGATGTGCTTCAAGGCATACCAGCAGATAGGCGAGGAAGTACTTGTAGTTCTTCTCGCCGACGCAGCCATTGAACCAGACTTTGCAGCAGCACGAGCACACAACCACACGAGCACACATACACCCAGACACACTCAGCTCGGTCCCCAACGCAGCTCCGTAGACCTCGATAGGTCTCCCAGGGACTTACTGCAGCTATGCAGTACCAAGACAACACCGCACACCCAAAAGTTAGTGCTGCTTTGATTCATTGCGAGTCGAGCGAACCGGAAGCACGGCGCATGAAAGGGAGGCTGTGGCCGAACGTACTGGTGGTCGAATCGGCCGACGCACTGGTTGCACATGCGGCAGTGCTTGGAGCGTGGGAGCCTGTGCAAAAGATGCAACC